>OZ035963.1:63692181-63934681 GCA_964034945.1 Chrysopilus asiliformis | reverse complement strand
TTTTCAATCAGTTAGGCACACATAAAGGGAAAATCCATAACAATCTCTTCTAGTTCGATGAGTAAAATGAATGAAGATTCCACCACAACCAGTTGCCCTGCTATAGGCTTTTGTCCTGTTGCTCCTTTAGCCCTTACTACTCTACCCAATGATTCACATGTATTAAATTGAGAATACATAGCAGATAACACACACCAATCGAGATGGTAAGTTACTCCAATATATTTTATGCGTCTATGGACACAAATTCATATCATTTTGTAAATTATTTGGATTTGTGTCTCGTAGAGTTCTTCTATTCGTGAAGTATATCAGCTATGATGGACAAGAAGGACAAAATCAGACCTTATAACCCAAATATGTCCCTAATTTATCAGTTTATATCGATCCTGGGACTACCTCGATGAGTTCACAGTCCATTACGTTTTCTGATTTCTTAGAATCGCTTCCATAGGGCCGGCGAAGCGGGGAAAATCCATATTAGTACTATTTTGGGTATTCATATATAACCTGGGATGACCTACTAGACGATAAATATTAATAAACTTCAACAAGTTACGTATTAAAATTGCCTCTGGAATTTGTGAATTTTACTTCCAATTAGATTAGTAACATTAATTGACAGTGTATCATTTGAGTGGAGGAAAATTTTCCTTAGTAAATTTTAGTTAGCAGGGAAGGGGTTTGCGGGCAAGGGGGAGGTAATTATTTGAGAGTGGAGGAAAATTTTCCTTGGTATTCAAAACTTTTGTCCCGATGCTTTTGTCCTGATGAATACTTTAACACTTTCATGACATCGTGTACCACTGGTGGTACATGTACAGTTTTTTAAAACCGCGCGAGTAAATAGTGCCGTATTTTTTTTGTGGAAGTAATATAAAAACACCCACCGTGTACCACCGATGGCGTGTACCACTGATTGTGCGACACAACCGCCAGAAAACAAATCGCTAGTGTACCACCCGTGGTACATGATGTCCAAATGTAAAAAAAACGTTGAAAAAGCAAATGTCACGAACGTGTTAAGAAGATAGCAGGCGAGGGGTTTAAGACAAAACCATTGGTGGCAAACCGTGTCAAAATCGGCTATTTATTCTCTACGTGTGGGGAAAAATCTCTTTTAACGAAAATTTTATTTTAAAATCCATTGATAAAATATTCATAAGGACAAAAGTTTTCAACTATCACAGTTTTTGGGGGATTAAATTCTCAATCAACCAAAACGACATCATAATTCCGTGTGGTGTACAATTGATTGGCCAATCGGTGTTACAAAACCCAGTCAACTGGCTATTATGCAGAAACGTAGACAAAAAAGAAGAAGTATCCCCACCACATTACAAAACTTTAGCTTTTGCGAAATTTTTATTGGAATTTTACACAAAGTTGTACGGTCGTTTCACAACTAGTTGGATAAAACTTTACCACAAAGTGGTATAAAACTTCTTATCATAAAATGAACTCCCAACATACATATCCATGTCATTGAAATGTAAAAGTGCTCATCTTTATATCCTTTGCATCTCTCGTCTATAGTTTCATTACATTTCATTTCATTTGATATCATTTTATTCTATTCCATTTTATTACATTTCATTTCATTTCATTTCATACATCGGTACAGCGTATACAAAGCGTAAACTTCTTGTGGAAAACTTACAGAATACTTATGGCGTTAAGCAATTTTCGTTTAAATGAAGTTTTCCACTTAACAAATTCCATTCGTGCCCTCAGAAACTTTTTAAATAGCCCAACTGGTGCACCATGGAAGCTAAAAAGTGAATTTTGACGACTTACGTACCTATATTTCGTTTACGATTTGAGTTTTGTGAAATTGAAATCCGACAAAATGAATGGAGAATTTAATGAAATCTTATTCAAGAGACACTGACTTGAGTTGAGAATTTCAAGGAGGAAATTGATTTATACTTGCTTAAAAGGAATTGAAAACTTAAAAAAAAAATCCAGACAAAATTTCAATCACCTTGTTTTGAATTTTAAAAAAAAGTTTTTTTTACGACGACGTGGTTAAAAAAATGCAATTTCTTTTAAAGAAATTGTAGCCAAGGAATTTTCCAGGTTTGTTTCTTATCAAATCAGAAACAGTTTGTATTAGCTTTTAGTGAAATACCTACGGGAAATTATTACCCCCACTCTTTCTCCCTATCAGCCAATCTATCCCCCTACCCACCACCCTTTTCTCTGTCCTCCCTCCTTTCCCCCAACACTCCTCGCTTTTTTCCACCCCTCTCCACACGACATGTTTTGTGAACGACGACTTACGCCGATGTTCTGTACAAAAAGTTTAAAAATACATTTTTGTGAGACTCTGCAACCCAAGAAGTACAAAAGGTCGTAAAGTGGTCGTAGCGACTTTCACATCGACACTTTACGGTCGCGACGACCACTTTTTGACCTTTTGTGGTACTTGGGAAGCCTAATTGGTTGTAAAGTGGACATTACGACTATAAAGTCAAAAAAAAGAAAAAAAATAATGCGAATTTAATGTGTGACCAGCATTTTGTGACCTTTTATGCTATTTGAGAAGTGATTTTATCCGAACCAATAACTAAAGGAAATGATGGGCACCCGGAATAATTGCGGATTTATTTTTACTTAACACTAGAACCACCAGACAAGTCAAAATGACATGTTTGAGATTTTAAACGTACATTCCTAGAAAACAAAAGAAGTTTCGTTCAAAGATTTGTGAAATTTTGTTCAAAAAAACTGATTTTTTAATTATTTACTAATCCTAATACAACAAACAATACATTTCCCTCCTTAGAACAGGATTTTACATAACCGTTCCATACATCAAAATCCAATCGGACCACCCCTTGGTCCCTCTCCTATACAAATGGATTTTTTTTAAATAAACATTTTGTCTGTCATCATAAAGAGTATTTGACGATTGGGAATTATGGCTTTTTTTGGTGTTCTTATGATCCATTTGTGAAAACCATGAGATATGTGAAAAATTTACGAAAAATTGGTAAGGACCACAAAAACTTGTTCACGAGTGAAGGGAATTGGGAAAGCTACCAACACATATAGCCTATAATTTGACCAGATACCCAATTTATGTATAGGAAAACCACATCAAAATCGGGTTGGCGATTCCAAAATGCTGGTAGTTCTAGTGTTAATTAGGTTAGGTTATGTTAAGAAGACCTCTCCACTCGAAAGCCTACAGGCCCTTAATTAGTCCGAAAGAAATAATTGCTACAAAAAATAGTAACATATGATGCAGCGAACGTTTTTTTTTTGTGACGATTCCTTAATTGAAAATAAGGGGAACAAAAAAATAATTTTGGGTGAACAAAAAATGTCACTGTCTCGTATATTACAATTTTTAGTCGAAATCAATCCTATTATTTTTCTCCGTGTAACTAATGGTAATTTTTTACGATTATACGTTCCATAATTCCATGTGTCGGCCTTAGGAAGATAATTTTGCTATTCGAAAAACTCATTTTTATTTCTTAAAATGATTAAATTGTCTTTTTCTTTTTCAGGATCTCATCAAAATTGACAGATCTCTTAAATTTTTTAATTTTTCATATAAAAAGACCGATTTTGGGGCACAATTAAATAATTTATAGGAAACCTAAATAATTTATAGGAAACCTAAATAATTTATAGGAAACCTAAATAATTTATAGGAAACCTAAATAATTTATAGGAAATCTTAAAACATTTTTCTCAAAAAGGGCCTCGACTTATTGATTCCAACCGTGTTTCCACTATTTAAAATTCACCGAATATGTAAAATAAATCACCCACGTTTTATCCAATCGACATTACATATATTCTATTACTTTATTACAAATAGTAATTAACGATATTTTATTTAATGTGGGTTTCATGTGTGTAATTTATTGATATTTATATGAAAATTGTTCAATAATTTGATTATCTCTAGTGATTGTCAAGTGATCAATAAGCATGATATACATATTGAAATTTCTAGAAATTAACAATAATTAGTTTCATGCGTGCTTAGAAAGCCAATAATTCTGTTGCATTCCAAACAAATAATATTACTATTAATTAAGGTCAATATTGAATCTATAATGAATTGCAGGAATATACAATACTATGTATGTAGCCTGTTTGTGCTGGTAATTCAATTATCAGATGGAAAAGATTTTCTGGTATTATGGTATTTAATACAATTATTTTAGTAAAAATTCTTGAAATAAAAATCTGTGATAAAAATTTTAAAATAAAATTTCCTGTTAATGATAAAAGCTTTTTTTGATCGCAAAGAAAGGATTGTTTGGAATGTCATAATTAATAAAAATTTATTCGAAAACGGTTTAAATCAGAATTTCACAGAATTTCGTAAATAGTTAGGGTGACCATACGTCATGGCTTTGGCCGAAGCAGTCTAGCAATCAGGCATGTTGTTCTGGCGTTTGGAAACTAAATTTTTGTCCCGGCTTTGTCAATTAAGTGTTATAATAGTGTTATAATAACAATTTTCCACAAATGTATGTTTTTCAAAAAATTTCGCCTGCGGCGCGTTTGCCTTCATTGTTGGTTTGACAATTTCCGTCGCAATTTTTTGTGGAATCCTATAATATAATACGAGGAATGTCTGTCTGTCTGTATGTCTGCACAAACGATCTCGAAAACCCGCCTAACGATTTTCACGAAACTTGGGGGTTAGGAATTTTCGGGGACAAGGAATCGATCTAGATAGGTCTCATCTCTGAGAAAATTCCCCTCGATACCCCTCGCCTGGTATCTTCGAATTGGGTGGTCCGATCTTAACGAAACTTTACAGTATTGCTAAGGGCTTTCGATTTTTCCAATACAAACCTGACTTTTCCCTCCCCTCGATAACCCTCACCTAGTGTCTCAAAACAACGTTTCAAAAATCGGTGACAGCGATTACTCAATAACCACTCAACCGATTTCTATGAAATTTTGTTATCGCGCGTTAGTTTTAGTTCTAGGTTTCTAGGTCGGGAATTTAAAAACTCTGGAAAAGCTCTGTAAAGATAATGCGAATTTAGTTTTTCCCCAAAAATCAGCAAAAGTACGATTTTGAGGTCGCCGAGCATGGCTCGGTGTTCCTGGTACTATACATAAATGGCACGAAAAATTAAGTTGATTTTCAATTGACGATGTGTAGCTCTTGATTTAAATATTTGCGCCGCACTATGTTTAAAAAGTTTCGCTTGCGCCGCACATTTACTAATCTTTTATCCTTGGTTTTTGCCCAAATAAAGATTTTCTTTCTATACAATGTTGTTACTTCGTTGGTGTGTCAATTCAGTCACCCCCCTGGCAACTACAAGTGAAAGAGAAAAACAAAAAGCGTGATGGTGCAGGACCCTAAAGCGAAATGACGAGGGTAGATTCTGGGAAAGTATCGGGTCTTTCAACAAGGAATAATTGAGATATCGGGCTGAAATTTATTCCAGGTGTAGTGGACATGTTACATTTAAGTATGAAATTCGATGCCGAGCACGTTTGCACTGATTGATTCTTTGGAGCCAATTTTCCACCATTCTTCCACACATATCGGCCGGACCATTGGCAATTTTGCGTTCGATATTGTTCCTGAGCTCCACTAACGTTGTTGGCTTGTTGGCATAAACCAACGACTTAACATAACTCCATAAAAAGAAATCCAACGGCGTTAAATCGCGTGAGCGAGGTGGCCATTCGACCGGACCATTTCTCGAGATTACACGATTGCGACCACCGACTCAGAATTTCGGTAGTAAGTTTTAATAATTTCCAAACGTTGCTCGTTCGTGAACTTTACCATGATAAAAATGTAAACCTTGATTGACGTTTTAGCATTGCCAGATCATAAAAAAAGTTTTAGGGTGCGTTTTTATTAAAATACAAAATTGTTATGTCCTTGATTAGGTTTTCGGGTAGTCCAAGACTAATCCCTTATGCACTTAGACCACGCAAATGTCCTTATTGAAATACCCTTTAGAAATGTCGAGAAGGTCACCATGATGAAAAACAAATTAACCCATTAACGCCCGCTGTACTCAAACAAGTACACCGGATATATCTGTGATAAAAAGTTAAAATAGCTTAAATGGATTTTCAGGCAAAACTAAACTCAATTTTCAGGCAAAACTAGCTTTGCCTAAAAATCGACTTAAGCTACTTTAACTTATCACCACAGATTTATGAACAAATTTTTTTTCAGAATTTTCTTTTTATTTTGTTTATTTTATAAGAATAAATTGGTTTTTGTGTTAAAATTATTCAGTGGTTTTCTCATGGGTATTAATGGGTTAACTACGAAGGGGCAGAACGTAAGTTTCCTTCAAAAATTGGGTCTAAAAACGGTTGGTCGGTTCTCAAAACTCCAAAAATGGCATATGGGATAAAATAATTCTCACCTGATGATAGGTAAAAATATTTTTGTTTAGGTTTTACAGATTTTAACATTTTATTTCCATTCGTTGTAAGATTGTTGTCTGGTTAAATGTTCGTACAAACAGAAAAATGTTAAAAATTTACCAAAATTGATGTTAATTTTTGTTTTCTGAAATTTTTATTAAACCCAATGTAAAAATAATACCAATTTTTAAAAAAAGACTGTTAGAAGCACTTAAAAACGTAAGTTGGAAAATTTCATAAAATTTTTTTTAAAGACTTACAGCAAAAAATCAAATTTTTAATGTATTTATGATTGGGTATGTTTCAAAATTGTATTCCTATTTACAAAAATCAAATTAAATAAAATCAAAAGCCTATCATGCAAAAAAATGTATGTTTGTTTGTTTTAAAAAGGGAACCAAAAAAATCTACTTCTAACAATAAAATGTTTTTATTTTTTCATTAAAAAAAATAATAAATTCATTAAATTTGAAATGAGGAAATATATCTGTATCTAAACATAAAATTATATTTATATTTTTAATAAAAATCATGTATTTTTATGTAATTTTTTTAAAGAAAACAAATAAACTGTCGACTTACATTTTTTAAAAGGTATTTTGCGTGTTATTTCAAACAGTTTCCCACTCAATAATTTTTTTTTTTGATGGGATTTCCTTATATATTATTTAAACACAATTTAGATTTATTTGAAATGCTTTCAAATTCCAACAATTAAAACACAATTTCACCAAACATTTTCGACAAATTTTTAAAGTGCCGATAAATTTATTTGTTCGAAGGTGGAAAAACCTTTGAAAATCTATTCTATTTTCTTTGACATATATTTTAAATGATCTTTCGTGTTATTCAATTTGTATCCTTTTTTTTATCACCGTTGGCTTTACACATCAATTTTTAATCACACTCACTTTACTTGCTAAGTTGTGCGTAACGCAAATATTGAAACAATTTCGAAATTAATGTTTACAAGTGGATATCATGACGAAAAAGGAAAAGTGATTTCCTATTTTAGATATTTTGTGGCATCTTCAATGGATTTCAATTTCACCACTTAATAATTTTGTTAGCAACATTTTTTTAACAATCGAAATATAAGCAAAAAACCAATTAACTTTGACTAAACTACATAACATTGAGAAAGTGATATCCTTTTTTTGGCTGAATATCCTTCTTATCAATAATGTATCGAACGACGGCCAACAGATGACTGAATTTGCGCGCGCTTTCACCCCCAAATTTATACTCTCTCAGACTACCCCCAGATGGAGCTCAAAAATAACCGAAAGAGCGAGTCTTTTCGGAGGATTTTTCGCTCACGAATATCCAATGGGGAGTCGTCGTCATCGCTGGAGAGCCGAACCATAGAAGAAAAAAACAAGAAAAATTATCCCAGCATCCTTTGTGGATGACAAGCGGGACAAGGGGGGGTATTTTTAATCAAGGTATACGATGCCATGGGCAACAGGCATCGCTCGCATCCAGGCAACATGCTGATGACGATGAGGGATGTTGCTGAACTATTGAGAATCTATCGTACAAGGACGATTTTCACAAATACTCACGCAATAGCAAGCAAACCAACACAGCTGTAGAATTGGCTCCAGGTTGTCTGAGAGGATAACGAAACATATTCTATACTACCATATACAGATATACATGAGTGCGTATAATGTTAATCGAGATAGAAGCTCGATTTGGGGTCCTTCAACGTGGATTGCATATACATTGGCGCATTTTAGCATATATATAGGCGCACTGTTGCTTTTTCTGCTTCCATTCTTTTGAACAACAGGTGGTAGTCAACTATACACATATAGCGATTGACTCTTCATCCCAGTCCAAGGATAATTCTATGGTCTATTCATCGAAATGAATTCTTGTAGCCCCACTATTACCCTCGCCAATGTCGTGGTACACTTGTTGTTTCGGTTGTATCCCCGATCGGGCGTTTCAGACTGTTTGCATTGTGAAGAAGATATCCAATGATGAAAATGACGACGTGGAAGAGGAGGGGGGGGGGGGGGGGGAGAGAGTTCGTAGGGTAGAATGGGAGTGGTAGAATCGTTTTTGAGAAGCACTTTGGTTTGACAGGACTAGGAGAAATGATACAATACAAAGCTAGGATAATGTTGAAAATGGAATCGAAGAGGGTGGCAACATAACAAAGAAGAAGCGGGGAAAGGAGGCAGAGAGTGACAGATGATGCTAGGAGGGTTAGAGAGGCAAGGCCAGTAAGCGGGACTGTAAGGACTACGAAACACTGAAAAGCAGGCGATGGAGCAGCACGAATTTTGTGAGAAGGATGTGATCCGGGGAAGTGGCGGTGGGGTAAAAAGGACGAGAATTCTTTGCTTTCTCACTTCCCCCCTCCCGTCTTTTACTTTTTACCACTCTTACTTCTTCACTCCCTGATCTCTCGTTGAAGCATAGTAGAATTGTTTCGTCCCTCCGCTCTTCCATCTCCTGTTGCTCCTAGTTTTTTATCTGAATCCCCTTTTGGAGCATAGTTGAATTTAATGTGGTGTTTCGAAGAGCTGGGGACCTGAAAATGAATGCCTACTGTCAGACAGACATTATTGAGTCATGTTCATACTGATGTGAATGTTTATGGTTTATCTTTTATGCTGATATACATATATATTTAAAGACATTATAGATATATAGATGAGCACACAAAGATATGCCTAATTTCTGTATATCAATGAATATACTCGTATAGCAGCTTCTTCCTGTGAGCCTAGATCTTGGGTTGAAAACAGGACGGGACTGTGGCTGGAATATAGCCTATTTTATGTCCTTTTCTAAACGTTCCCGGTGTACAACCATCGCACAGCCTATCTAGGTGATTTTTTTATTATATTTTTTTTTATTCTCACCAATACTCATACAGTCCCAAGCACCATCGACAATGTCGTTCTTCAGTGTATTTGAAGCTTCTCTTAATGTTTAACTTAAGGAAAATTGTAGACGATGCGTTACATGGAAGCCAAATGGAATAGCATTTGTGAAACAGTTTTTCAGTATGATATCTTTAGGGAAAATAAATGAAAACAAGCGAAATAAAATATTGTACGTTCACTATGTCATGAACTTGATATATTTATACAAAAAAAAACGTGTGATATACGTACAACTTCTTAGCTTTTCATCTTCGGCACGTATACAAGAAGTAGTCGAGTAGATTTCGTATTTAATATCTTATCGGATGGTTAGTTCTTTGTGAAAATGAGTTACGTTGAATTAATTTTCCAGTTGATGTTTGAGAAAAATTACTTTCTAATACATTTATGGGTTCCATTGTTGACTCAATGGGGAATACGAAGTGACGAGGTAGCAAATAGTCGTTTCATGGAATTTTTGGGTGATAAAGTCGTTTTGTGTTTGATTTCATATACGAAATTGAATTTAATGAGGGGTTTGTGAAGTTTTGGAAGTTCGCTTTTAAAAAAAAATGTCCTTTTTTAGATGTTGCAAAAGCGAGTTCAAAATAGGCCCGTAGCCAGGATTTCTTGCAAGAAGATATTTATGTAGAAAATGTTCAGTAAAGAAATTTTAATTCTAACTAGCTTGCATACCCGTCGTTGCTGAGTTAAGTTTTTTCATTTTTTTTTTTTTTTTTTTTTTTGTTGGAGCTAAACTTCAGGCCAATCGGCTCGGTAGTTTCCCCGCGAAAGGGTAACATAGAGGAAGAGCTAAGTTTCGAGATCACTTTACCCCCTCCCCTTACTCCCCCACATCTCGGGCTACTTTTTAATGGGTCTATGTTGGGGCTGGACCACCGACGAACATGTATGCCAAATTTCAAGCCAATCGGTTCAGTAGTTTCCCCGCGAAAGAGTAACAGCGCAAAAACTAAGTTTCGA
The DNA here is from genome assembly GCA_964034945.1 of Chrysopilus asiliformis. Taxonomy (NCBI): domain Eukaryota; kingdom Metazoa; phylum Arthropoda; class Insecta; order Diptera; family Rhagionidae; genus Chrysopilus; species Chrysopilus asiliformis. The sequence goes on along the minus strand of OZ035963.1, from coordinate 63,924,434 downwards.
AATCACTTTACCCCCTCCCCTTACTCCCCCACCCCTCGCGCTACTTTTCCGTATGCCTATGTTGGAACCAGAACTACCACAGACACTCATGCCAAATTTCAAGTCAATCGGTTCAGCCGTTTTTGCGTGAAAGAGGAACAGACAGACAGACAGACAGACAGACACCAACTCATTTTTATATATTAGTATGATTACGAAAAGTAGCTGAAAAAGCGAGAGGTTTACGAGTAAAAGAGGCAGATGGGACTCTCAAAGACTGGATTAAAAATTGTTCATACTAGTCAGAAAAACTTTATCAGCGTAATTTTGTGTGATTCGGTTTTTCCACACCCTAAAATTTTGGTTTTTTTTTTTTTGTGAAAAAACGTTAAATTGGGGTAAAAATCCGTGATTTTCAAGACAAATAATATACGTTAAATGTTGTCCCTAATAAACGTAGGATTCATATCCTCCTTCTGCCTTTTGTAAAACTTTTTCGCAATTTTAAAAAATCGTAAACGTTTCAACGACCAAAAATGTGTCCTTTTTCTTAGAAAACCGATTTTCGTGGGTATCAAAACCTGGAGTGGTATTCCGAAACTTGTCTCAATCGTTTGTTTCGAGTTAGAAGAAAAAGCGATATTCGCTATCTCTGTTTCGCCCGGTCATTTATTTTGGTCGAAACAGAGACAGCAAATACTACTTTTTCTTCTAGCTCGAAACAAGCGCTTGAAACAAATTACGGAATACCACTCCTGGTGTGCCACCACCGCTCCCGCTGTAGAGTATCTCAAAAACGTCTTAACTTTTTGAGAGCGGAACAGCTCTCGAAGAGCCTGGGCCTCCTTAATACAGGTTTCAAAACAATTTCTTCCTTGATTCGCACCTACAGTTTTACATGGACTGCGAACCATGGATGAATTACAACATTTGTAATTAATTACAGGAAATGTAAAATTACTTAGGCCCGTTTGCGCGTACTATTCTTAAAAAAACTAAGTTGCGGTTAGCCTGCTTAAGCCGTAGAAACTCTGGGACTTAAATAAATTAAGTTTTGCATAAGTTGCTAAGTTTCGTTGGTGCAAACGGCACTTAGAATTTTAACAATTTCCGTTTAAGAGGTATTAGAAAAAAAGTCTCCTAGTTAAAGTTCAGATATATGAAACTCATATGGTGACATTTGATATTTATTACATCAGATTTTTTTTCAGCTCAATTGTTCCAGAAGGTGGTAGCAGGGGTATTAAAATTGATACATCCGAATTTCTTTGTTGCTCTCTCCTACACACCGACGACTGTAAGGAAAGCACCTCAGATGCCATTGAGCCATCCTAATAGAAGCGAATTTCTTATTTGAAATGATTTTCGGAAAGGAGAATTTAACAAGGACGACATCGAGGACGAATTACATTCTTTTTTTGGATATTTTTTCGCATTTTCTTTTCCGTTGAATGGAAAAGTGCCGTAGAAAATGTCTGTTAATGGCAACATTTTATATAAAATAACACAAGTTATTCTGTTGTGGAAAATCAAATTACCAGCTGTTGTTTATTTCAAACAACGTTTACATTTAATTGACAGAAATTTAATAAATTAATGAGATATCAATGCTTGAAAAGTTAATTTTCGAGCATATTTTGGGATAATTATGTAGAAAAATATAAGAAAAGCTTAAATTGACAATCGTCAAATACTCTATGTAAGGAAACACAAAATTGTTATCTAAAAAAAAATCCATTTCTATAGGAAAGGGAGGCGGGGACGAGTGAATTTTTATGTACAGAACGGTTATGCAAAATGATATTCTAAACACATTTCGTCTTTATACATTTTTCGATACGATCAACCCTGTTAGAGAAAATAGGAAAAAAGTATGTCATTTGTAAGGAGCGGAGAAGGAGCGGAGAAGGAGCGAAGAAGGAGCGGAGAAGGAGCGGAGAAGGAGCGGAGAAGAAGCGAAGAAGGAGCGGAGAAGGAGCGGAGAAGGCGGAGAAGGAGCAGAGAAGAAGCGGCGAAGGAGCGAAAAAGGAGCGGAGAAGGAGCAGAGAAGGAGCGGAGAAGGAGTGGAGAAGAAGCGGAGAGGGAGCGGAGAAGGAGCGGAGAAGGAGCGGAAAAGGAGCGGAGAAGGAGCGGAGAAGGAGCGGAGAAGGAGCGGAAAAGGAGCGGAGAAGGAGCAGAGAAGGAGCGGAGAAGGAGTGGAGAAGAAGCGGAGAAGGAGTGGAGAAGAAGCGGAGAAGGAGCGCAGAAGGAGCGGAGGAGTGGAGAAGAAGCGGAGAAGGAGCGGAGAAGGAGCGGAGAATGAGGGGAGAAGGAGCGGGGAAGGAGCGGAGAAGGAGTGGAGAAGGAGCGGAAAAGGAGCGGAGAAGGAGCGGAGAAGGAGCGGAGAAGGAGCGGAGAAGGAGCGGAGAAAGAGTGGAGAAGAAGCGGAGATGAGCGGTGATGAGCGGAGATGAGCGGAGATGAGCCGAGAAGGAGTGGTTCAACAGAATTTTGATGTATGAATAAGTTATGTAAAATTCTATTAGAAATTCACAAATTTTTCAATACAACTCACAATTTTCGAAAAAATTCCGTCCTTCCGTTCATCCGTCCATCCGTCTGTCTGTCCGTGAGGACCGTGACTCTCGAAAGGATTGATCTAGAGACTTGAAATTTTCAGCAGTCCCATTTCTCATAAATGACAAGGCTAAGCTCTTGAACGGGCGAAATCGGAAAATTCCTTCCTTCTTTTTTGCTACTTCATTATAAATATGAAATAAATTTAAGATAATATTTACCACATTTGTCTTTTAATATTATTCGATATCTTTTACTAGTATTAAGATATTTTTATTAAAATTTCAAAAAAATAGATTTTTTTCTAATTTTTTGAAAGCTAACGGCTGTTTGAAAAAACACTTGAAAGAAGAATTAAAGATATTAAAATTCTCTACATTTTTGCCTTTTACAATAAATCAATATCTTTTACCATTTTCGAGATATTTCAAATTTGGTAAAAAGACATTTTTTTTTATATAAGCAAATATTTGAGGCGTTAAAAGCTAGAGTGGACCAAGCCACATAATCGAGTTTTTGAAGCTTTTCCACTTTTGTACTATTATTGACTGTAAATTTTTGGAAAAAAAAATTTCTGTGGACTTTATTACTCAATGTTGAAATGTTCTTTTGTGCATCCAAACATTTTTATCTAAAAACTCACTCGCAATAGTGATTCAAACACAAAAAAATTCACGATTTCGACATGTCGGTTGGTCCACTCTAGCTTTTAACGCCTCATTTTATTTGTCGTGTTATAGTATAAATAGCGCAGAAACGTAAATTTTCTATAAGAAAATCTGGTTACGTTCGATATTTTTCATTTGTTTTCATAAATCAACCTACATCAATCTTCATTATTACAAAATCTTTACTTACATAGTTCGCAAACCAAAACTGATGTAAAATTTCAGAACATTATCTAAAATAGCAGTTTTTCATGTGATTTATCATAAAATAAGTTCTGTCAAAGTTGAAAATAAATTTGCAAATATTTTAGTTTCATAAAAATGTTTTTTGATATCAAAAATATTTTCCCAAGCGAATAATATCTCAGAATTTTACGGTTCAAAACTGCATGCCCTTTGGCTAGTAACGTGCAAAATCTTTCAAACATACACCAAAGTTCAACTTACTAACATTGAATCTTTCAATTCCTATGCCATCCATTAAATAATGAACGACGGTCAATGAAAGTAATGAGTTCTTAATTAAAACATTGATTGATTACGATTTTTGGATTAAACACAACACAAAACCACCCCTGAAATAAATAACAAAATTCCTAACAAGACCGAAAAAAAAAACATTTTTAACTGTAAGAAAAGACAAAATCCCTCCTTGGCAATGTTTGTTTGCTACTCTGTGTTACGGTGGGGTGGTGGTGGTGCTGAGGTAATTAATGAGTAATAAATTTTCTTGGTTTGACATTAATTTATGATCGTAAAACTTTGTCATTTAAGACATTGTTTAAGATTATTGTGGACTAAAGGGTTAACGATGGATTTAAATGATACACTAAACTCTACACATAAATCCAGGAAGCCAAAAGGATCGTCAGGCGAAAACATTATGCGCTTTAAACAAGAAATTGATTCTGATGAGGTGTATTGATTAAATAGAATCGTAAATTTTATCCTGTTTGTATTTTTTTTCAGTCAATAGTGGATACGTGCTGGAATCATTAAAGGATTCTGCTTCACTTAAATCATTTAAAACCAAAGATTACGAATTTTCACCCATGAAACTGGAATTTTTATTAGAATAACCCAGAATTTTTTTAAGTTGATTTTTGTGAAGAGACGATCTAAAAAAATGTAGAGGTGGTGCACCTTATAAATAAGCTAATCATACGCCCCGGATTAGTTGGAACAGTCCCTAATTTAGGTGTTTTTCCGGCGCACAGTGTCGAATTTGGTCTAAATTTTGGCCAAAATTAGGGTTTTCCTGAACATTTGACAAGCTCGATCTTTTCTTTTTGTTAGAGCAGATAAAAACCACACATATCATGACCATATAGTGCTAATCCCAAATAATTTTCTAGTGGAAAAATCGAAAGCCCTTAGCCCCCTTAGTAATACTGTAAAGTTTCATTAAAATCGGACCACCCAATTCGAAAATACCAGGCGAGGGGTATCGAGGGGAATTTTCTCAGAGGTGAGACCTATCTAGATCGGGGTTTTGTCCCCGAAAATCCCTAGCCTCCAAGTTTCGTGAAAATCGTTAGGCGGGTTTTCGAGATCGTTTGTGCAAACATTCCTCGTATTATATTATAGGATAGGATTTGAAAAAATTGAAGAATCTGTAAGATTGAAGTAGCCAAGTCCATGCTTTTTTTGTGCCAAAAAAAATTTTTTCCTATTTTTTGTCTGATTGTTTATTTTGAGGTAGCATAATTCTTTGAGGCGACCCCAGGCGCCCTGGAAAACCGTGAGAGCTATCGAAAAACGGATAACGGATTCGTGATCAGCGACCCCCCCCCCCTATACTCCCCATTACTCCCCATTACCTCTCATTACCCACCATTAACCCCCATGACTGACCACTGCAATTTTCAATGGAGATATCCATTACATTACATTATATTCTCGAAATATCTATCACAAGTCCACCCGTGCAGCTCCTTACACCTTACTTTACTTGCTGCAGGTGTACTTTTTTAATTTTTCCTAACACAGGTTAACATATTTTCACTTTTCGAAACGCAAGTGAACGCGCTGCTAACATAGGCTAATGGTTCAACCACAGTGAAGGCGGCAAGCGGCAGCGGTGGGCGGCATTTTTTTTTTTGCACTAATGTAGCGCAACGAGAGCTGCTACAATACAGCGGCAACGGCAGCGCACTTTTTCCGTCGCTGCCGAGTTTGAATCCAAGTCAAACTTGCCGCCGCCGCCCAAAATGTTTTATGAAAACCACCACATTCGGCGCCACATTCTATGCCGATTTTTCTTCGTTGTTTTGTGACAACCGCCACATTCGGCGCCACATTCTATGCAGTTTTTTTGACGTTTCGCAAGATGCCGACAACGGAGAAAAAATTAATCGAGTTTGTAAAAGGAAATCCAATGCACTACGATTTGGCGCATCCTCAATATAAAAGCATAGACATCAAGGAAAATAAATGGAGCGAAGTAGCGGACGAATTAAATAAGTTTTGATGTTTCAATTTTGACAGAAGCATATGCCGACGGTGCCGCTATCATTGTAGCTGGCTCGGCGGTATGTGTGGCGGCGCCATGCCGCCCGCCGTCGCCGCTGCCGCTTGCCGCCTTCACTGTGGTTGAACCATAAAATTTTCTGCAGGAAGCCATTTACATACATATTGCATACTGCAGTCGACGAGTTTTATTCCATTTTTCTGAGTGTAGTTTTCAGTAAATTGAAGTTTTGTAAAAAAAACAAACAAAAATTATGTGGAATTTCACTAACAACACATTTAGTTTTTTAAATCCATTATTAAGTAATTCAGACTAAAATCAGAAGCTGAAATTTAATATTTTATGAGTTGAATAATGCACGAACAATCAAATACGGCCAATTAATTTCGTGGTATTAATTTGGATTTAAAATATTTCCCTTTTATGTGGAGATTATATTCATCTACCGTAGTTAAATTAGTTTAATGCAATTAGATTTCACCACAAATACCTAAAACATTTCAGGATTGACTAATTTCCATGAATCACGATGAGGTGGACAGATTCTCTTTACAAAATCATGTTTTTTTTTTTAAAAAAAAAAGCACCACATGTGCTGGATATTTTAGTCAACAAAATGAAGTCATTTTACAAATGAAAAACTCATTAGCGAAACAATTTATTCCCTGCTACTACCAGACATATCAAAATTTCATTCTTTTACAGTAAATACTCGTACCATTATATCCTTTGTACAGCTACCTGTCTAAATGAAATTCGTTGAACATTACAGGTAAGAGAAAGTTTTTAAATTAAATCCTGTCGCTATTCATATTCGGGACTAGGTCTACGGGCAGCGATTACGCGAAGGATTACGCTATTCCATCCAACAGCTATCCTAGTATAGCTCCCAAATGTTGATGGCAGTCATTAGCGATTTGCTAATGCAGCAACAGTTTGTTGGATGTCCTGCCGCCTAGCTGCCTGGTCATCTTCATCATCAACAAACCTCGTGCCTGCCTAAAGGACATCATCCGCCCACTGCCTGTCGGTTTCCAGTTCTATTCTATTGACAAACCACTCTTTTACGTGCGAGTGTAAAATCCCACTGAACACGAAATTGGGTCGGGCAATCCAGCAGGTGGTCGCCGGCCATGAACACTTCCTGTCGACCAACCGACGGCCCGACGACTGCAAAACGTTTTTCATATTTACCAATGCTCGCCCATGAAAACTCACGCATACACACATGACAACACACGTCAGGATCTCCCAGTATTCGATTCTCTCATTCGACTCCTTGATGTCGCTTCGTCAAGGATTTCCCCAGGTTCTCGCTGAGATCTGCCCTCCTTGCGGCTTCTATGCTCACCGAAAATTCACCGAGTTTGCGCATCCTGCCGGGCACCGATCGGTCACGGCCATCAACATGTGAAGCGCAACAGTTTGCCCATATATTTTCAGGATTTTTTCCTAGGACGTTTTTCCCGTGTGTCTACAATAATGGTTTTTCTGCCGCCTTCGACGGGAGCTCATGTCCTTGCACTCCCACCCCATACCATATGCCAAGCGTAACATATTTGATGGGAAGTCGTTTTTTTTTTAGTGAAAAAGGTCACAGTTTTTTAATAACGGCTGCCAAATAATGAAAAGAAGTATTGCGAAGAGAATTTTGAAAAATTCCTAGACCAAAATTTTCCGGTCTCAAGTATTCCGGGTAACAACTTTATGTTGTCGGAAAATTAACAGGAAAATCGTGCACAATATTTTATTTTTTTCCCAATTTTTGAAGTCAGGAGATTTAGAAAAAAATTATGGATTTTAAAAGGAATTTTATGTTGAAATCTTTTTTTTCAAAATATTCAAAGTCAAAGTCGCTTTTTGAGCTAGAGACTTGAAATTTTGTACACTCAGAAAAATGTCCAGGTCAACTTTTTGTCAGGTTAACTCTGACCTTACAGAGGTGTCTGTAAGCCAGCTAGCGGTCAGAGTTAACCTATCTAAGGTCAACTCGTGCAGCTCCCAATGCCCTACTTCACCTGCTGGTGGCTTAATTTCAGAATTTCTCCGACCACAGGTCAACTCAGTTTAACTTGCCCACATGCAGGCGAACGCGCGCCTGCCCGAGGCCAATTACGCCGTATGTAGGACGTCGAGTTAGCCTCCATTTTTCTGAGTGTATAGCTACGTTTTTAGTAAATGGCTAGACTAAGTTTGGACCATTCCTTCCCTCTCCCCCTCTCCCCCTCTCCCATACAAATAAAATAGTTTTTTGCAATTTTCTCATGATTTTTCGAAACATTTTCCATACCGGAATCTATCTTTCAACTTTTCAAAGCCATTTTTTATTAGAATTTTTTCCATATTTAAAATTCGCAGAAATATTTCACCTGTTGTCCATTAAATATTTTTGCAGTCCGTACACCTACGCTTTTCCCCGTTTATCTGCACTTTGGCATGTAGATGTTTTTTTTTGTGTGTCCTCAAAAAAAGTCTAAGCAAAAACGTGGGTATGAGTGATTGTCCGATGTCGGTCTCCCGTCTGGATTACATTTATTTAATTCAGGAGGGAAAGAAATCGGGATCGAATCCTTAACTTGTCTGTCAGGCAGGGAGGATACAGGGTTTTTTTTCTGGGAAATACAAAACATGCTCTAAAGTTGTAAGCTACTTAGTTTACTCAAAGTTCAAAGTAAAATTTTTGTGGAGCAAAAGTCCTTTTCGTTATAAACTCATGGTTTTTTCTCGTCTTGTCAAATACCAAAAAAAAATGTTTTAATTTGGAAATATTCTTTTTTACGATTTTCGACAATTTGAAGCAATTTAAAAGCGTAGAAGATGTGAATCATCAAATATCCAGGATAATTAGACAGAAAATTGTCATTAATGTAATTTTTTGTTGAATTACACAATTTGTATGTTTATTTACCTAATTTTGCCATTTATTATCAACAGAAAACGACATAAAAAGAAACTTTTGGTAGAGAAAAAAATTATTCCTAATCAAAAATTTGTTTTGATGGAAAATTTTTAATGAATTGCTTAAATAAGAAATATAACACTGTGCAACAAATTTTCACTTTTTTTCTGTTAGTCCTATCCATAGCACTTACAAGCAAACCTACGGAATTGTCACTCCCCGATTTTTATGAAACTTTTCATACATGTCGAATATTTTTCATGGTCCTGCATTTGTGTTTATAATCACGTTATCCTCATAGGACCTTTCGTTATCTTTATCGACTTTTTAACATCGGAATTGGATTCAGTTACCCCAAAAATCTCCAGATGAGATTTTTTCCCGGAAAATTTGAGGCAAAGGATAATGACGTTATCCTAACAGGACCTTTCGTTGTCTTTATTGACCTCTTAACGTCAGAATTGGATTCAGTTACCTCAAAAATCTACAGGTGAGATTTTTTTCCGGAAAATTTGAGGAAAGGATAATTATGTTATCCTAAGAGGACCTTTCGTTGTCTTTATTGACTTCTTAACGTCAGAATTGGATTCAACTACCCCAAAAAACTCCAGATGAGATTTTTTCCGGAAAATTTGAGGAAAGGATAACCGCGCTATCCTTACAGACTTCTTAACATCAGACTCGGATTTAGCCACCCTTAAAAAAACCCAAGATGAGATTTTATTCCGGAAAATTGAGGAAAAGGATAATTATGTTATCCTAACATGACCTTTCGTTATCTTTATTGACTTCTCAACGTCAGAATTGGATTCAGCTACCCCAAAAATCTCCAGATGAATTTTTTCCCGGAAAATTTGAGGAAAGGATAATCGCGCTATCCTTACAGACTTTTTAACGTCAGAATCGGATTTAGCCACCTCCAAATTAACCCCAGATGAGATTTTATTCCGGAAAATTGAGGAAAAGGATAATTATGTTATCCTAACATGACCTTTCGTTATCTTTATTGACTTCTTAACGTCAGAATTGGATTCAGCTACCCCAAAAATCTCCAGATGAATTTTTTTCCGGAAAATTTGGGGCTAAGGATAATGACGTTATCCTTACAGACTTCTTAACATCAGAATCGGATTTAGCCACCCTCAAAAAAACCCAAGATGAGATTTTTTTCCCGGAAAATTTAAGGCTAAGGATAATGACGTTATCCTTACAGGACTTTCCCTTGTAGTGAAAATATTGTAGTGTCATCGCTCTACAACAGAATGAAAATATCTCTGTAAATCGCTACGGAAACTACGAAAAACCCTTAGTGTGCAAGATAAACGCAAAAAACTGATTTCTTTGAAATAACGGTGTATATCGACAACGCCTTAAAATACAGAATTCTGGAAAAAAAAAGCCAAAAGTCTAGAAAATTTCAGTGTGTCCAACTTTTTTTAAAGTTTCATGGCTCTAGCTCCAGTATTTTTGGAGAAATCTTGCACAGAGACTGAGAGACAGACTGACAGACCCTTGGCCACCTTTAACTGAACCGGCTTACGTATATGTGCAGAATTTCAAGTCAATCGGATGAGAGGAAGTGGATCAAATTTAGATTGCAAGATTTCACCCAGACAAACAGACAGATACGAAGGCAATTTCGGGGCATCTAACACATCGTCTTCCTCACCCTCCCCGCCGATTATACACTCAGAAAAATGGAGGCTAACTTGACGACCTACAAACGGCGTAATTGGCTTCGGGCAGGCGCGCGTTCGCCTGCATGTGGGCAAGTAAAACTGAGTTGACCTGTGGTCGGAGAAATTCTGAAATTAAGCCACCAGCAGGTGAAGTAAGGCATTGGGAGCTGCACGAGTTGACCTTAGATAGGTTAACTCTGACCGCTAGCTGGCTTACAGACACCTCTGTAAGGTCAGAGTTAACCTGACAAAAAGTTAACCTAGACATTTTTCTGAGTGTATGTCCTAGATTCCATATTTAGAAGTTCTAAAAAAAAATCCATGCAATTTCGAAACGATTTCTTTTTCAGCAAAATTCCTTCAGGATACTATCGTTTAAGGACACATTTTCAAAACTAAACTAAAATCATTTGAAAATCAAATTTTAAAAAATGTGCTAAGATTTCTCTAAAAAATCGAATTTCCTTGAGAAAATTTGCGGTATTGAAGTCTTTTGTTACTTCCTCCTGTCTGTCGATTCACATCCTGGTTGTCTATTCACATCTCGATACGAAAATACAAAATCGAAACAGGAAAAGTGCGACAATGGAAACGTCCTCGAATAGTTGAATCGATTTAACGAGACAGGAATCCGATCCGATCCGTACGCGATGGTTTGATGCCCCATAAAATGGATTCACTTATCTATTAAAATATCTATCGACATATTTACGTCTATAATGGAAAAATGTGCCTGCAAGGATCTATAAATTTATGGCCACGTAAATGGAACAGCATTTCAGCGATGCATTCTGTGTTACCACGAACAGGTTAGACCTCGAATACAAACAGAATACATGGGAAATCGAATTTATCGTCCACAACATCGGTATTCCCGGACGTAGGGAAAGAATCCTTGTTGCGAGGGTGAATTACGAAGGCTGCACGGGGCGCTACAACTTCCACTGGTCGATATTTACACATAGAAAAAAATGTCACAAAGTCAACAGGAGTGTAAAATTTAGTCCAACGAATTGTTTAAAGGGGACGGGTAGAGCCATATGCAATCCCATTAAGCCGGAAAAGCTCCAAGGATATGAAGTCCTGGAGTTACGATTGAAAACTTGGTTGCTAGTGTCCCGGCTGGGTTAGGCTCAGGATCGAGGCCAAACGGTAAAAACAAATACTATTGCTGTGAGTACAAGATAGGGGATGGGCTATAAAGGAAGTAGGCATTGAACAGGAGCTCAAGTGGAGACGGAAGCTTTTTGTGCGATGGGTCGATGGGTCGATGGGTGGTGGTTGTGAGTTTGGCCTTTTCATCTTCTAAAAATAGCAAAATCCTTCAGTTTTCATCCGTTCAACACTATGGCGGAAACAACAGCAGCACACATCTGCCAAACTTATCAACCTGAAGGAAGAACGAGTCCTGAAAAAAAAAACGCACGACTCTCAAGTTGAACAAGGATTAACGAGGATTAAGTCTGAAGCGACCACCAACCATGTCTCCGAGGAACTCTTATTTTTCCAAGGACCCTGCCTGCTCTCCCTTGGCCACCTTTAACTGAACCGTATTGATGCGGTGTTGCTTCAACATAAACAACCTGTGGATCGTCAATAAATTTTCCCTTTTCAGTTTTTCATGTCACACGATTTCGACCGTGAACAACGAACCGTCTATAGTCCCTCAACGTTGCTGGTATTATTGCGCGCCGTCATCAGGAGTGACATGCAAATTATCCTTTTCAAAATGTTTTTACATGAATGTAAATTTTAGACTCGTCGACGCGGCGGTGTAAAAATTTCCTCCGTCGTTTTTGTGTGACCAAAAAAAAAATTATCGCAGTTTCTGAGACGTGGAAATTTTTTATGATTAATGATAAAAAGGATGCTGTTATGTGTGGCATGTTTTTCTATAGTGGGTGTCTCTTGTGTGGATAAAAGTGTGGGTTTTGTTAAGAAGTTTCTAATTCTTTGGGCTAAAGGGGAAGCAAAGATCAAATAAAATTCAAAAAAAAGTTTTTTTCAAATATTTTTTCTTGTGAAAATTTATTGATTTTTGCATTTGCGTTATAAATATTGTTCGACCAAAAGACATTGTAATTTTTTATAAAAAATATCTGTTGTGATCAACACAAAACTTTCTTCTGCAATATTGAGTTTCGGAAAAAAATATGTGAAAAATTTGTTCACTCAGTTTCAATACAATGTGTAACGAAATAATAACGATATAACGTAACGAAGTATGATTTAACGAAATAATAACGTTATAACGTAACGAAGTATGATTTAACGAAATAATAACGTTATAACGTCCGATTCGTTTTTAATGTATGGAACGGTTATGTAAAATCATATTCTAACACCTTAATAATTTTTTCAATACGACTCACCGTTTTCGAGAAAATAGAAAAAAAACTATTCAATTTGTATGGGGAGGCAGTCGTCCGATTGAATTTTGATGTATGGATGAATTATGAAAAAGTTGAGTTATGTAGAATTTTGATTTTCTCACACTCAGAAAAATGTCCAGGTCAACTTTTTGTCAGGTTAACTCTGACCTTACAGAGGTGTCTGTAAGCCAGCTAGCGGTCAGAGTTAACCTATCTAAGGTCAACTCGTGCAGCTCCCAATGCCCTACTTCACCTGCTGGTGGCTTAATTTCAGAATTTCTCCGACCACAGGTCAACTCAGTTTTACTTGCCCACATACAGGATAACGCGCGCCTGCCCGAGGCCAATTACGCCGTATGTAGGACGTCGAGTTAGCCTCCATTTTTCTGAGTGCATGCCGGTCCGTCTGTCTGTTTGTTTGTCTGACTGTCTGTCTGTCCGTGCACACCCTAACTTTTGATAGAATTGTGATATAGACTTAATAAGTCGCAGTTATTGTAAACTAGCTTGCATACCCGTCGTTGCCGGGTAAAGTTATTAAAAAAAATTTTTTTTGATGGTCTATGTCGGAGCTAAACTTCAGGCCAATCGGCTCGGTAGTTTCCCCGCGAAAGGGTAACACAGAGGAAGAACCAAGTTTCGAGATCACTTTACCCCCTCCCCTTACTCCCCCACCCCTCGCGCTACTTTTCCGTATGCCTATGTTGGAACCAGAACTACCACAGACACTCATGCCAAATTTCAAGTCAATCGGTTCAGCCGTTTTAGCGTGAAAGAGGAACAGACAGACACCAACTCATTTTTATATATTAGTATGATATGATAAGAAGACTTAAGTTCTCGTGCGGACAAAATCGGCCATTCCTTCCTCCTCAGCCAAATAAACGAAACAATTTTTTCGTGTTTTTCTCGTTAACGATGTTTAGAATAAGACTTTACATGACTTTTCCATACATCGAAATTCAATTGGACCATTCCTTCTCCCCTCCCCATATAAGTAAAGTATAGTTTTGTGCGATTTTCTCATAAATGGGGCACCGCATCAAAAAAAATTTACATAACCGTTCCATACATCAAAATCCAAACGATTTTTAAACAAATTTAAAAATCTTTCACGTTAATCTATTTCGACTTGAATAATTAAAATTTATGAAAGACTTCCCACTATCAACTAATAAATCGAATATTTTATTTTAAACAATCTATTTTTATATTCAAGGATATGGTGAAATTATTTTTCCCCAAATTGGGGCTAAAAATAGCAAAGCAATTAGATTTCCGCATGAGCGGAATTCAGTACCGCAAGGTATGTTTATGTTAAAAATATCTTTTAGCAAAATCAATCGCAAAATTGGCCAAAAATATGTCTTTCGTCACAATATATTCTCGATGACGAATTCATATTTTTAGAGTGAATTTGAATTTTTCACGTCATGGTTTTGATAGTTGCGAAATTTCGCATATATAAATAGTTTTCCTTTTCGTATTATTTAAGATACCTACATTGGACAGACCTACAGAGAGACAGACAGACCGATAGACCGATAGACCGATAGACGGACAGACCGATAGACCGATAGACCGATAGACCAATAGACCGATAGACCGATAGACCGATAGACCGATAGACCGATAGACCGATAGACCGATAGACCGATAGACCGATAGACCGATAGACCGATAGACCGATAGACCGATAGACCGATAGACCGATAGACCGATAGACCGATAGACCGATAGACCGATAGACGGACAGACCGATAGACCGATAGACGGACAAACAGACAGGCAGACAGACAGGCAGACAGACAAACCGACCGTTTCTATCTACCCCAAAAAGTTTTCTATCTGCCCCCATTCTGGACTCGGTCGCTGTCATAAATACAATACCTTCCCTCTTAGCTACGCAGAGGAAAATAAAAATATCAGAAATTTCTTTGAGAAGAATTATTGCTGTTCATTTTTTTCTATGCGGAATCAAACTTTTATTCTTCTTATTGGGAAAAAGGATCTAAAGAAATATTTGTGTAGGCCGTTAAAATTTTACGTGTTTTCCTATAATTTTCAATGTAAATTTTCCTTTGTTGGGGAAAAAAATCTTGATTCTTTTCAAACTTGTTTCCTAGTTTAGCTCCTGAAGCACACAAAAAATAAATTCAAACAAAGAAAAACCAAAAAATATTGATGGGAAATCCTATTGTAAAGAAATGGAAAAGTTTTCAATAAGTCAGGTTTAATTTATTTTTCATTTCGTGTGTTTTTTTTTTATTTTGTCCATCCTGCTTTTTAAAGACAAGTCCGGTTTTGGAGAGCTTATTAGAGAATAGAAAAAACCTGCTTTTTAGAGATTATTTCCGTGAAAGACATTTCCAAAAATTTATATTAACACTCTAACTGCCACGTCAGTCAAAAAGACCTGACACCTAATTGTACACAACGGCCACAATGAAAATTATTAAAGTGTTCGCTGCAACCGCAACAATGTCTTAACACTTAACACTCTAACTGCCTCGACAGTTTTAAGCCCTTTTCGAATATTTAGTTGTCAGTCAAAAGGCACTAAGAGAAAATTATACCTAAATAACATTTAGGTATAATTTTGTTTCAATTTTTTTTCTCTTAGTGCATCCTTTTTGACTGACAACTAAATATTTGAAAAAGGCTTAAAACTGTCGTGGCAGTTAGAGTGTTAAATGCTAAATTTTCTTTTCAGATTATGGTTTATCGCTTCAGTCGGCGATTAAATTTTCCTATAAAATAAACCGATTCTGACAAGTTTTAAGAATTTCTAACTTGGAGTTAGTTTTGATAAAAACAGACTTTATAATCAATTGCGTTATAATCAGTGTAGCCAATGTGGTTACAGAATATTTCTTCTGTAACATCTCAAAATCAATATCCCAAATAAAAAAAAATATGAAAACAAAATTTGTTTGCGCAAAGCTTAAACCACCCCAACCCCTAATTAAATGTTTTGTAACCAAGTTTTAAGAGTATTTTCAAACAAATGAAATACCAACTAGAAAATAGAAAAAGGGTTGCCATAATAAATACTTTTGCCAATCTATCTGTAAGTACATCTGTAGATACTTTACAGATATAGAAAAGATACATAGTAAGTCGTATATAAAAGCAGACAGTTGAAAACATGTACCCTACTCAAATAACGAAATTAATAACCAAAATCCCTTTGATGTTAATCAAAATTAAACAATTCTAAGATTGTAATGGAAACGGTACTTAGATAGGATGATACCAATGACTGTTTGAAAGAGTTATCTTCATTACTTTATGGAATGGGCAGTTTATGTAAAATACAAAAATAATAAGAAAAAAAACAAACAAACACTGAAATACAGAAAATGAAAGAAAACATTTTTGAAAAAGCAACGAAGAAACGAAACGAGTTGAAGGACATTCTATGTTAGACTAAGTGTGTCTGTGGACTTTTCACATTACAAATGGTGGGAATTTTCTCCATCTGCGAAAACGTAAAATTTCCTCCCGTCCTCAAGGCCAGAGCTACGATGAGAAATGCTTTACGAAAAAAGAATGGTTTTTTTTAATGATAATGAAAAAGGGTGGGATGAGTGGCACACCCAATTGTCATGAAAGGGTTTGAGGGATGAAATAACTGATGTTCGAGCTACGGTTGTGGAAGGATTTGGATAAACGAAAAGTTTTTGATATCTTGAAAAGGTTCAACGCGTCATTTTTCGCCTTTTGATGTTTTGCGATGTATTAGAATCCTAGACTGGCTTCTTAAGAGTTGGAAATGGAGAAAGAAGGTAAAATCCCTTCTCCGATGAAGACGTCTATTTCATACGCAGGGCAGTTTTGCAGGGCAGGCACATGATGGATTTAATAAAATCTGTTGCTGACTTATTTTGACGAGCTTCATTTTTTAATAAGAAAGTCTCAGTTGAGTTATGTTTCTTATGCCGCTAGTCTATTAGTAGAGGTGCGTGCTCTTTGTTGGTAATTAATTGCTCTTTGTTGGTAAGGGATGTGTCTTTTAAAAATTAGGCTCATTATAGTGTTACAAGAATTCAAAAACTATTAGTTCTAGAAATAGCAGGGCAACGGGTTTCTTATTTTCTCATCAAAACCTACTGTTTTTGATTGACCTGCAAGCAGCATGGCAAAACTTGCCCTGTATATGAAACAGACACCCGATGACGTCAAGAGATCTTTAGCAAACGAAAGGATTTTATTTTGCAAGTGTTGTTGTTTAATTATTATAAAGTGCAAATTTGATAATCATCGACACGAAAATTACAAACGTTCATGCATGAAATTAAAAGAAAATAGTGGGTGGGGGGAATAAGGGGAGGGGGAAAGTGATTTCGAAACTTAGTTGTTGCGCTATGGTACTCTTTCGCGGGGAAACTACCGAGCCGATTGGCCTGAAATTTGGCATAGATGTTCGTCGGGGGTCCAGTCCCAACATAGACCCATTAAAAAGTAGCCCGAGAGGTGGGGGGGGGGGGGGGGGAGAGGAGGTAAAGTGATATCGAAACTTAGGTCTTCCTCTATGTTGCTCTTTCGCGGGGAAACTACCGAGCCGATTGGCCTGAAGTTTAGCTCCAACATTAGACCAAAAAAAAAAATTTGAAAAAACTTAACCCGGCAATGACGAGTATGCAAGCTAGTGAACAATAAATATAAAAACATATTTTAAACTCTTTAAGTCTCATACAAAATATTTTCTACAATTTCAATTTGATTAGATACCTATAACTGTACTTCCCAAGGCAATTTGCCAAGCAATATCTCCTCAATCACCAAAAAAATGCGAAAAAAATGGAGAAAACAAATTCGTCCTAATGATTTTGCAATTTTGTCGATGTTGAAAAAGAATTTTCAAAGAAAAATAAATTCAATTAGAATAACGAAATTCATAAAATGACAACATGGAAAACAATTTTCGGTGATATCAAAGTTGAATTGAAAAAAATAACATTCTTAATCTTTGGAAAAGTTTAGGACTAAAAGAATCTAAGAAAATGGAACGTAGTCTTATATTGAATTTTAAGGCGAAGTGCAAAAGTCTGTCGAGCTCATAAAAAGTAGCATAACGAAACGAATTTTAGAGAAAGTACTTAAATACAGGCAAATAAATTCAAAAAAAAAAGTTTATAAGCTTTAAAATGTTTTATGAATTAAAGGGACTTACCTAGAAAAAAGTTGGTTTCCCCCATGATACAAAAAGTAGTAATGGTACACAGAAAAAAACGATTCGAAATCTCATACAATGTGAATTGGATGAGCACAAATTATGAAACTCAACCAATATACTAACAATAACAAATATTTAATTAAACTACATTACTGTTTAAATTAATTGATATACCAAAGTGTGATTTATTGATGGTGAACATGTTTTTTTTTGCGTGAATACGGGACAGGTTACCAGTGTGAACTCATACTTTTGCATTTTTGTGAGGTTAAAAGAAAAAAAAGTTGATGTCTTCAGCCGCCATATTTCCCATTGACATTTGATGGAAACGATTTCGTTTCGAGAATTAAATTTCTTATTTCAGGCGAATGACTGAAGGATATTGCATAAAAAATAGATAGGAGACATTTTTGAAACAGCACAATTTTATTGGCATCAAAATTTCATTGCAAAAGAAAAAATAAATTTGACCGGTAAAATAAAATTAAAGAAATTTTTCATTAAAAACAAAATAATTTGATGGCCCATTAAAATCTGTTTAAATTTCAGATCCAATATTGTCGAAAAATTTTCATGGCAACTAAAATCACGACATGCAATCGGAAGAAAAGTCCATTATCAAATAATACTCCACAAAAAGTTTCCATTAATTTATCGCCATTAGATTTTTCTCGTTCGTTTCTGTTTACGTTTTTATTTGTTCATCTCTGTTCACTCAGATGTTTTCGTTTTTATTTGTTCATCTCTGTTCGCTTACTTCGAATGCTTACTCTGTTCGCATTCGAGGGAGAAAGAAAACGCTGCATATTTGCTAAATTGTATGATTAACAAAATATATTTTGTGTTTTCTTTAATTTAAATTTGTGAACTCTAAAGAATATGGCTGGGAACATCATAAAATGTGTTGTATGACCAATAATCATACAATAGATTCGATAAACTCAAACATTTCTTTTGCTGAGTTCAACTAATCTTTTTTTTCTGTGTAAGACATTGCGCAGGTCTCAGTCTTATCTTATTTCAAAAATTTTACATCATTTAGATTTTAGTTTTAAATGTCAATCATGCATTTTGCACTCAGAAAAATGGAGGCTAACTCAAAAATGTCCAGGTCAACTTTTTGTCAGGTTAACTCTGACCTTACAGAGGTGTCTGTAAGCCAGCAAGCGGTCAGAGTTAACCTATCTAAGGTCAACTCGTGCAGCTCCCAATGCCCTATTTCACCTGCTGGTGGCTTTATTTCAGAATTTCTCCGACCACAGGTCAACTCAGTTTTACTTGCCCACATGCAGGCGAACGCGCGCCTGCCCGAGGCCAATTACGCCGTATGTAGGTCGTCGAGTTAGCTTCCATTTTTCTGAGTGCAGTTTTACATAAAATATGTTACACTAATTGTTGCACTTTTCCTTCGTCCCTCCCCTTTCCTTATCACCGGGATTTTTATAAATTTTCAGATGATTTTACATTATCGCTGACATTTCCTCCCTTCTTAAATAGTGAAGTATTTTTGGACACTCCTTACCCCTTTTGTGAAATTCAAATCAACCAAACGATCAGGAGGTCAAATTTTTAGAAATACAAAAATACAAAAATCCTTAATAAAATCATCTAAAAAAATGTTACAGAAATTTAAATAAAAACAAAAAATTGTTAAAAAAACGCACTGAAGAGGAAAAAATAACCCCCAGATGAGATTTTTTCCAGAAAATTTGAGGAAAATAATAATTACGTTAACCTTACGGGACCTTCCCGTATCATTACAGCTTTCTTAATGCCAAAATCGGATTCAATGACCTTAAAAACCACCAGATGGGATTTTTTCTAGAGAATTTGAGGACGAAGTAGTGAAAATATTGTATTGTCATCGGAGTTCTGTAAGTGTTCAAAATTTCAAGTCAATCGGCTAATCGGAAGTGTATCAAAATTGGATTGGAAGATTTGACACTGACAAACGGACAGACGGATAGATGGACAGATGGACAGACAGGAAGGCAAGCAAAATAAAAGCTTTTAAAAATAATTCCAGGCGTCGGTACCTTTTTTGCGGTTTCCCCTTTCATCTTGTTTCTTGGAACTGAAGTAAACTTGGAACTTGAACCACGACATTAATTACTCATAATTAATTAGTTTTCCTCCCGGGTATCCTCCACGGAATTGCGACTCGTAACAAGGAAATTAAATTCGCCGTGTAAAAAATTCAAATTAAATTCCCTTCTTTCACACCGGGAAGCAACGGTTTCTGATAGCTTACGATGGCTTCTAAAGTTCCATCACTAATTTTTTTTTTTTCATTTGCATAATTTTGACGATATTTTTATTAACAGAGTTTGCTGTTGAAAAATATAGACTTTGCAGATAAAACCCGGAAACGTTTTTTTAGGAGATGATTAAGACAGATCCGGGGGTGAATATTTTTTTTGTTTCAAAGAATATAACAAAAAGTGTACGAAATTTGGGTAATTTTTTGGAAACAAAGGAATTATGATATCTTCGTGAACTTGTTTGAGATAAAAAAGCTTTCTCGACCAACACCAATACTAGATTTATTCCAATGATTATTTTATTCTTTTTAAAGGAATGTTTTGTTCCTTTAAAGAAGATAAAGAAAATGGGGTTTTTTTTTATATGTTATGGGCGGGTGGAACGATTTTCATGAAATTGGTGTCAAAATCTTTTTCAGCTCGTGCTAATGGTTCTCGATGAAGGAAAAATAAAATACCTGAAGAGAGACGCCATTTTGTCCAAATCGCCGACGCTGCGATTTCAATGCGGCTTTCAACAATAGTTAAAAAATCCCAACCTAATCCCTATTTATTTATCTACACATTTTTATTGTTTTTTGAGGTGTTTTTTACTATAATAGTTTGTTATTTTTCTGTTATAATGACTGACACTCAAAGAGGAAATATAAACGGATCCAGAAATAACCTAAAACGCCTGAAAGTAGGCAATATATAATTTTTTTTTCCTAACTGTTAATTGCGCAATAAAATCTGTATGATAATTTAGAGTCGACGATTAGCCAGTGGGTGGTAAACACACAAACCCTATTTTTTTTTACTCCGCCAAAAGAAAATTGCTCACCCACTATGCACAAATTTTAAAGATGAGCTTCGGGCAATTAATTAAATCGATAAAAATGAACACAACGATGTTGTAAAATAAAATACAGAAATAGCTTTAAGGGGTGGCTCCTTTAAGATGTTTCTACTTTGCGCTAATTATTTCCAAAAGGTAGGTATAAGACAAAAAGGAAATAATTTTAAAAATGTTTACAAATTCTTTTGTCTGATGGCATTTACCGTTTACGTTTCCAGTTTTTTTTCCCCGAAAAAGGGGATTTGGGTGGAAACGTACTTAGAATTCTTAGGTTTGCAAAGATGACGACAGTCGAAATTCGTACAGTGTTATTAAGTTGATTAATTTGTAGAGTTTTCAAAGAAAAAGGGAGAATTCTCTTAGATCATTTTTTTTTTTGTTTTCATACGACGCGACTGAGGAGACAACAACTCTTGAACCAAGAAGAAAAGCCCAAAAAATTTCAGGTTAATTAGTTTTCATGAAAAATGAAGAATATCAGCTCCTCTGGCCAAAAGTCTTGGTTTATTGTCATCCCCCGTTCTGTGTCAACGTCCATGGCCTTAGGGAACCAGTTTATGTCTATAACTGATGAGTTAGTTATTTGTTTAGCCCGTGGGCACTTGAAGTTTTGCTTTAGGGGCTGCTACTTTTTAGTCATTTCGGGGGAAATTCGCCTAATTTACAATATTAGGAAAAATATGATTCAATTTGTTTATATAACAGAGCAACAATTATTTATAAAATGAAGAGGTTTTTCAGAGGTTTTCATATTATATTGTGGAATTCATTATTTTAGAATTTTGGAGGGATTTTAATTACTATTTATTACAAAAGCTTGAATGTTTCTCGCGTAAATGAACGAATTACCGAAAGCTTTCACAAGATTTTTACAATATTTAAAGAGCCTATGGTGTAGTTTTTTTTTCAAAAATTTGTCATTTGTGCGCAGAGTTAGCGCGGTATTACACACGGCAACTTTCGGGCTTACTTAAGCCGATTTTCGGGAGAAACGACTGCGGAGGGAAAATTTGCCACTCGAATTCATGGTTTATCGACAATCTGCATACATGCAAAGCGTGTGAACCGGTTTGGGGAAAGTAGTAGGCAGAAATCATTTTCGTTCTGACCGTCAGCAGGTAAAGATCTTGGGAAGTATATGAGCAGCAGCTATTTCAATGGTTTGAGCCCACACACACCCATGTAAACTTGTGTAGCATATGCAAACAGGATTGGCTTATTTAAGCCACAAATGTAAGCACATTGGCTTATTAAGCCCAAAAGTTGCCGGCTTAAATAAGCCAAGTGTAATACCGGACTTAGGTAACAGAGTGGCTGCACTCAGAAAAATGTCCAGGTCAACTTTTTGTCAGGTTAACTCTGACCTTACAGAGGTGTCTGTAAGCCAGCTAGCGGTCAGAGTTAACATATCTAAGGTCAACTCGTGCAGCTCCCAATGCCCTACTTCACCTGCTGGTGGCTTAATTTCAAAATTTCTCCGACCACAGGTCAACTCAGTTTTACTTGCCCACATGCAGGCGAACGCGCGCCTGCCCGAGGCCAATTACGCCGTATGTAGGTCGTCGAGTTAGCCTCCATTTTTCTGAGTGTGTGTGGGAAAAATATTGGGGCATTGTAGACAAAATATGTCACACTAATTTTCACATTTACGCAACATTTTCCGTCACAAATATATAAGTTTGAAGACGTTTTTTTTTATAATTTCCCATTTTTTATGTAATTCTCTGTAATTAGTCGAAATTGACCGACCCTCAGAGCTTCCCACATGTTGCCCACTTCTATTTCTGTCACACTACTACTTGCAAGTGCAAAATCGATTAGCTTATTTCGGCTTGCTGGTCAAGTTCCGGTCTTTTGAGACACAACCTACATTAAAATCATTTTCAAATGCCTTTAATTTATGTACAGCAACTTAGATAACACGTTTCGTGAAATGAATTTAATCTTGAATCCCACTGTCTATTAATTTCATAAGTTCTTTTTCAATATTAGCTTTTAAATGTTTTTATACCCGTATGGTGAAACCAAAGGGTATATTAACTTTGCCTTACCGTTTGTAACCCCAAGATCCCGTCATCACACACAAAAATGAATTACACCAGTGTGTTTAGAATGATAAAAATAATTAATTTTTGTATACCCGTCCGTCTGTCTGTTCGTCTGTCTCTTCGTCCGTCCGTCTGTCTGTTCGTCTGTCTCTTCGTCCGTCCGTCTGTCTGTTCGTCTGTCTCTTCGTCCGTCCGTCTGTCCATCCGTCCGTCTGTCCGTCTGTCCGTCCGTCCGTCCGTCCGTCTGTCCGTCTGTCCGTCTGTCCGTCTGTCCGTCTGTCCGTCTGTCCGTATGTCCGTCTCTCCGTCTATCCGTCTGTTCGTCTGTCCGTCTGTTCGTCTGTCCGTCCGTCCATCTGTCCGTCCGTCTATCTGTCCGTCTATCTGTCCGTCTGTTGCGCGGATTGCGGGCGCACGGATTGAGCTACAGACTTGAAATTTCACGCTTTTCGTAAAATCGTAAAATCGTAAAATGCGAAGCTAAGTTCGTTAATGGGCAAAAATGGACCATTAGGGGGTGGCATATGAACGAAAACGTTTTTTCTTATCAAAAAAGTACTGGAACAAAAGTTATTTAGGATATGATTCTACACAAAACTCCCATACATCAAAACCGGATTGGAATAAATTTTAAAAAATCTTATTGGAAAGTTTGACTTCAAAGTGGAATTTTGGTACAACTGTTCGAATTTTGATACGAATATCACCATACGGGTTTTCAATAATTGCCAGATTGGCAAATATAGCTTTTGTTATGTTTTTATATATCTTTTCGTGAAAAACTAAGAATTAATATTTTTCTTGCGCTTAATGTTTTTATCCTGAATGAAATTCTTCGTTCAAGAAGCTATGCACAGATGAACACCGGATACGAAATTCAGAATAAATTTCTTACAACATAAACATTGCCATAAAAGACAGGAAATAACAGAGTCCTTCACCTGGACTGGATAGCATATTTTTTCATAGTGGACGATGGGAAATATTTACGTGATGAAGGACAAATACATGCTATACAAATGGATTTTTTTAAATAAACATTTTGTGTGTCATCATATAGAGTATTTGACGATTGGCCCTCCCTGGCAATTGAAGCTTTTTTATGTTTAAAATACAATATACTAGACATACAAATGCTTAAATGCTTTTAACGAATGTGAGATGAAATCAAAATAACCAAAGGATATTTTTATCCTTTTGATTTACTAGAGATATTTAAGAAAATACAAGAAACATTTGCATCAGAGAAAAGATGCTCTCCGATCAAGTGAAAGGTTAACTATCCAGAATGTATATAAAAATGTAATTCCTTTGGGAAGAAAAAACAATTTTCGGAGATTAGAGACCAGATTATCAAATTATAATTACGGGAGGGACATTCATTATAATTGCCAATTAAGATAGTTTATCGTCTTATAGTCGAACTGATGGTTGTGAATGAGTTGTGTTTTTTTTCTCAACAGGGTATTAACAGTAAGGCATCTTTGAAACTAATTTGTGTAGGTGGTCGAATACAAATTCCAAGAAACCGCGTTTAAATTTCTGAAATGTTATTACATTAAGAGTTTTTAAGCTCAGCAATCGAAACTAAACAACGTTATGGCGGTTAAGAGACCATTTTATCTCGTTTGAAGCAAATTCTAGTTTGATCAAATTAGGATCTTTAACCTTCTCTCTGTGTATTGTGGTCACAGAACTATATAACATAGAACAACTGTCACCATACAAAGCTCTGCTGAAAAATTGTCCCAAAAGTATTTCCTTCTTTATCGTACTTAAACGCATCCACTGAACTGTATAAGGTCGCGAAATTCAAATTTAGTTTGCCGCGAAATTCAAATTTCACAAGTTTGAGACTAACTCTAGGCGCAAAGAAATAACTTTAGGCGCCAACACCATTCCGAAAGTCTATTTTCCTTTGACAGCTCACGGTTTATACGAGAGGACTATATTTATTTTCATACGGTTATCTTGCTCTTACTTGACTCGCTTTGATTCACTGAACTGTATTGAAATGGGACCATTTGAGACAGCAAATCGAGCGATCTAGTATATCTATGATTGTGGTATATTTTACCTCAGGCACATTAAACTTCAATAAAAAGTGGATGGATGGGCCGAATCGAGAAAAATTTTAGGAATACTGTCTTTGAACCATTTCCACTCAATTTGAAAACATTCATGAAAATCGGTCAACTCAGGCTCTAGTTATAAGGTTTCAATAAAATACTAGCGTATAATATCGTATATTATTTTTACACAAAGCGAATGTTAATGCATTCGAGACATTTTGTTGTAGAGTAGATAAAACTAAAACGAGGTGAAAACTTTTTACCAAAAAAAAGCCCTTCGGGAAGTAGCAATAAGTAGTATTTCTTTGAAACCCACCTAACATCACTTACCATACTCACTTCTCTAACTCAAAAACTACTAGACCGATTGAGCTGAAATCTTTCGTAATAACTTTTGAGGATCTATACTACATTTATTACAAAATTCTACTAAATTCCAAACATTTCAAGCCACTTTCGGATCTATCGTTTTTTGGTTGTATAACTACACTATGTTAAGAAAGTTTCACACCATTCCGCGATTTTACGTGGGAAATATAATCCTTCCCCACTTTACTTCTTCAGTAAATGGTGGTTCAACGTCCAGAAAAAAATTAAGATAATGAGCAGTAATCGTGGTTGGAATCAAATTTTAGTATATTTTTGAGTAAAAAACAATATTGTTTCAAACTTTCCGTATTTTAATGTTATCTTAGTGGTGCGAAACTTTCTTAACACACTGTAAAGTCTGATTTCACCGATTTCCATCAAATTTTTCAATTTGTGTTTAAAATTGTTACCATTTTTCAATCCGTTGATTTTGTATTGATTCTTTTGTGGCTGGGGTATATTAAATCCCAGTACACGGTTAGCGTTAGTTTTTTTAAGACCCAGAGTGAAGGTTAATGCCATCTTGAGACTTAAGTGGGAATTACAATGACCCGACAGCAACTGCGACAGCAACCGCGACAGCAACCGCGACAGAATTTCTTTGGCTGATATCCCTCTAACGCCATAGTGGCAGCAACGCTGTCGTGTTAATCTCTAATCCTGGTTTTGCTGTCTTCGCTGCGCAGCATTTTTGACAGCTGGTTTTGTGTGGCTTGAGTTTGACGGAAAAAGGCGCTATTTGGAAGCAACTCAACGACAAATTCGAGCTAGTATTTGCGTAAAATTCGATGATTCGATGAGCCGAAAAGGTAGTTGGAGGGGGGGGGGGGGGGAGGAGACTTCAGTGGATAGCGTGAAAGTGGGAAGTTTCTAAAAAGTCTTATCTGTAATTAAGCTGAACACAACGCAAATATAATCAACTCGATATCTCTGACGATGTAGAATCTAGCAGGGCAGGGGGTTTGAGCGGATAGCGCCACAGAGGGGAGATATGCAAAAAGTCGCTCCCGGTGCTCTACTCA
Source organism: Chrysopilus asiliformis (assembly GCA_964034945.1). Classification (NCBI taxonomy): domain Eukaryota; kingdom Metazoa; phylum Arthropoda; class Insecta; order Diptera; family Rhagionidae; genus Chrysopilus; species Chrysopilus asiliformis. The sequence continues at coordinate 63,898,022 of OZ035963.1, read as the reverse complement.
ACACAACACTAAAAATATCTGTGTCCAACCCTGCTAAATTTTACATAAAGGTTAGGTTAGGTTGGCCAGAATTGACCCATTGTTATACCACGCGAATCTTGACGATCCATTTCCCTATACCTCGAACCATTTGGAGCTTCTGATGAAGCGGAGTAGATCTGCGACGCTTTTTTTGCATAAAAGAATTATTAATTAATGCAATAAACTATATAAATTAGTAAATCAGACTATAAATTGAAAACAACACACAGTCTTACAACCCTGAATATGATAAATAAGAGTACTTACTTTTCCTGTAATGGCATGAAGAGTACTCAATTATTATTTGTCCTTTATGATATCCTGCGTAATGACATTGACCCAATTAGTGGCCATGTACCAGGGATATGATTTAATAGCCTTCACCACCTGGTTTTAAGTGAATTGATTTCACCATTAAAGGATTTTTCGTATGAAATTCTATTAGTTTTACCAGAGCAGCGTAGCAACCAAATTCACAAATTGCAATTCAATACAATTTTCCTTTTTATTTTTTTTTTTTTTTTGTTTCAAAAAGTGGTTTATTGGGATTGAAAATAATTACAAGCTATTTTTTTTACCAAAATGAAGCTTATATTATTTACAATATGTTTAACAAATATTTCTCCATAAATCTGATGCTTTCGGATCGATGAATTGAAGCCTGTTAGACCACATTATTCTGTTTTCTGGTCACAGGGTGGAAACCACGAAAAAATGTGGTATTCTGGACACCCATACCAATGGGGATATATAATTAATAACAACCGAGATATATTTTTTTATGGCAAGCAAAAAGCTTAATGTGCACCTGTTTTCATAAATGTAAGTAAATTATTACGAAAATCTCACCAAAATCGGTGGTTTTTCTGATAACGAATACATTTTATATGAGTGGAAAGTACCACGGGGGAAGAGAATATGCAAAAGGTGTTTCCAGGTATTGTACTGAAAACATAATAATGAAACAAGAATTCCCTGATAGTCTAAAAAAGTCGAAAGTAGTTCCTATCTTCAAAGCAGGAGAAAAAACAGATATAAAAAATTATAGACCGATATCCATTTTAAACTCCTTATCACTCATTTTTGAACGAGCCGTATATGAGACTCTACTATTTGACATAAAGCCAATTATTAGCTCTGTCCAACATGGTTTTATACCCAAAAGATCTACGGTCTCAAATTTAGCGATTTTTACTGACTATATAGCTCAAGCCTTAGATGAAAACAGACAAGTAGATTCAGTATACACGGATTTTTCGAAAGCATTCGATACTATTAATCACAAACTTCTCTTAATAAAAATGAGACAATATGGCTTTGTCAGTGGCTTAATAAATTGGTTCTCTTCATATCTAAAAAATAGACAACAAATAGTCTCTATAAATGGATCGTGCTCTAAGAAAATAGTTCCAACCTCGGGTGTACCTCAGGGCTCTCTACTCGGTCCAATACTATTTGCTTTATACGTCAATGATATCCCAAGTTTAATATCTAGCAAATGTCTTTTATATGCGGATGATTTGAAAATTTTTAACGTAATTAACACTGTAAGAGACTGTATACAACTTCAACGGGACTTAGAAATACTATCGATATGGTGTGAACAAAACAAATTAAAACTTAACGTCAGTAAATGTAAAGTAATGTCATTTACAAGAAAATTTGAGTCTATTTATTTTGATTATGTCTTAAAAAGCGAATGTATAGAGCGAGTAAGCCAACATAAAGATCTGGGAATTATATTTGACTCAAAATTACTCTTTGATAGTCACATTTCGTATATATTTCGAAAATCGAGTAGATCTTTGGGATTCATACTAAGAGTTACTAAAAAATTCAAAAATCTCAAAAGTCTTTTGGTCTTGTATAACGCGAATATTAGAAGTGTAGTAGAATATGCAACTGTGATATTTAATCCAATATACAAAGTTTATGAGACAAAATTAGAACTAATTCAAAAAAAATTTACACGCAGACTCTATTTTAGAACACATCGAGAATATGCTGAATATCCACATAGACTTGAAACTTTAAACATGGTCTCATTGTGGCAAAGAAGGTGCATGTTGGATGAGGTTTTCCTTTATAATGTTATTACATGTAAAGTTGAAGTTTCAGAATTATTGCAAAGAATTAACCTGCAAGTCAATGCAAGGCCCATAAGACAAGGTTTAGGACAGACTTTCCGAATTCCAATACATCGCACAAATCTTTTATTTAAATCACCAATAATGAGATCTCAAGATAGACACAATAAAATATTCATGGACATTGATCTCTTTAGTGTTGAACAAATGCCTCTTAAAAAACAGATAATGAGAATAATCAATAATACCTCAGTCTTGCCATAAATGCAACTAATCCATAGTATAACTTAATATATATATTCTTTTTCTCTTTCTATCTTTTAGCCTAGTCCTTAGCCCTAAAATATTCTTATTATTTCCAATTCTTAAATTTTCTTTAATATTTAATTTAATTTTTTCTTAATTTCATACTGCTTCTAAATTCTATTAATTTATAAAGTACTATTTTTATTTTTTCTCTAAATTTTTGAAGTTTTCCCAATTTTAAACATAGCTTTTGTGGTTCCATATGAATTGTAAGCTATTGAAGTGTTTAATAAAAAAAAAAAAAAAAAAAAAAAAAAAGTTTCAATTCGATATCTCTAACAGCGTGGAATCTAGCAGGGGAGGGGTTTTGAGGTGATAGGACAACGGGGGGTGTGTAAAAGGTATTTTCTACATTAAATGCAATACGAAAAGGTTCAACTCGATATCTGTATTCATTCACGAGAAAATTATGGACAAAATACATTCATGTCGAATACAAGCTCTCCTTCTTTTTCGAATTCGTAAAAAGGATTTTTCCCATAATGAAAAGTTAAACGCCTTAATACTATCTTCCAATTATACAATGATTTGTTTGCTGTAATTGCTTGGCAATGATAACTTTATCATCTCTATGAATTGATTACACAATTGAATTACGTGAATATGAGCTGTCTGACTGAGACATTCAGGCTACCACTTCTCCCCCAACCGTATACAAATATTCGATTTGGAAATCGTTTCTTCTTCAGTTATCGAACGTACGGACCTTTCTATACATTTCCATAGATCAACTTTATGGTTTTAATTAAATTTCCCTTCGTTGAATTGTTTAGGAAACCCTCAATTCTTATCGGCCATTAGCCTTTCGCCACCCCCGTATTTTATGAGTCAAACATTTCCCACTCAAACCGGAGATTTAAGGGTAGTTCCGCTGTCATACACAAGAGTCAGCATGTGTTCCATCCATGGGCGTCCGCAGGTACCGGCAGGATGTTGAAAAAACTATTGGTTTTTTATATTCTTTGAATAAAGGTGGAATTACAGTGAAAGCGTCGTGGGATTTCACTGTAATTTCACCTTTAGAATAATCACGTTATCCTAACAGGTCCTGCCGTTATCCTAACAAGGACGAAGTAAAAAATTTCGCAAAATTTCAAGTCAATCGAATGAGTGTAAGTGGGTCAAAATTGAATGACAAGATTTGATACCGACGGACACACGATAGGAAGCTAAAGAAAAGCTTTTAAAATGTACACTCAGAAAAATGTCCAGGTCAACTTTTTGTCAGGTTAACTCTAACCTTACAGAGGTCCCTGTAAGCCAGCTAGCGGTCAGAGTTAACCTATCTAAGGTCAACTCGTGCAGCTCCCAATGCCCTACTTCACCTGCTGGTGACTTAATTTCAGAATTTCTCCGACCACAGGTCAACTCAGTTTTACTTGCCCACATGCAGGCGAACGCGCGCCTGCCCGAGGCCAATTACGCCATATGTAGGTCGTCGAGTTAGCCTCCATTTTTCTGAGTGTACTGCACTTCACCTGGAGGTTGCTCCAAGTCACATTTTTTTTGCCTGCGGCACATTTTTTCAATGATTTTCCGCAAAAAGTGCATTATTTCAAAAAATATGGCCTGCGGTGCATCTTTCTGGTTACTTTTAATTGCAATTTCCATTGTGACTATTTATAAAACGTAAGGAGTGCTTAAAATTAGGTCAATTTTGCTTGGGACTGTGTATCTCTTAATCAAAAGACCTGCGCTGCATTATGTTCAAAAAATTTCGCCTGAGGCGCACATTATTGATTTTGTCCTTGGTTTTACTCTAGATCACGCTTTAATTTATACATAAAATTTGTTGCTCGTGACTATCCCAAAAAAAAGTACGGCCACCCTACCCATAAAAAAATGTTACACCCCCTCCCCCCGCCCCACCACTCCATCTGGAAAAATTCATACGGACGCCCATGGTTCCATCTATAAGATAGTGTTCCATCACTATAAAATCACACACTTTCAATGATGTCCTTGTACCTACTTCTATTGAAAACTTGAAATTTGTGTAACTTCCTTTTCAGGACAGGAAAACGATTCGGGGCAGGTATTAATTCAGAGAAAAACATTTTCCCAAAATATTGCCTCGATTTCTCTTGTTTGTTTACAGACTTAAGTTGCTAGCGGCACCAAAACATGCTAATTTGAACAAGAAAAACATCCCATTTTAAAGACAAACTTTTCTTAGTTTTATAAAAAGTTGACTTCTCTGCCGTGGAAAATGGAAACTTGCACGTATCTAATATTATGTTTTTTTAAGTAATAATCGATTAATGGGGAAAATATTATTCCTCGGTTCAAATTTAAGATCATTAGTTTAAAATTTGGACTTTGGAAAAGTCGAAAGGTTAACCATTCGTGTAGTCCATTTGCCCTGAGGTGCTGTATATTAAGTAGATTCGAGGTAGTACAAAAATTTATGAAGATGAAATGTGTTTAGAATATAATTTTACATAGCTTATCTATACATCAAAATCTAGTTAAACCACTCCTTCTCGCCACCCTCATGCAAATTGAGTACTTTGTTTCTGTTTTCTCGAAAACGGTGAGTCGTATTGAAAAATTTATAAAGGTAAAATTTGTTTAGAATCTGATTTTACATAACCGTTCCATACATCAAAATTCATTCGGAGCACTCTTTTTCCTCTCTCCTATGCAAATGAATTTTTGTAAATAAACATTTTGTCGGTCATCATATAGAGTACTCGCTTGCATACCCGTCGTCGCCGGGTTAAGTTGTTTCAATTTTTTTTTTATGGTCTATGTTGGAGCTAAACTTCAGGCCAATCGGTTCAGTTGTTTCCCCGCGAAAGAGTAACATAGCGCAAAAACTAAGTTTCGAAATGACTTTACCCCCTCCCCTTGCTCCCCCCACCCCTCGCGCTACTTTTCCGTATGCCTATGTTGGAACCAGAACTACCACAGACACTCATGCCAAATTTCAAGTCAATCGGTTCAGCCGTTTTTGCGTGAAAGAGGAACAGACAGACAGACATCAACTTATTTTTATATATTAGTATGATTTATCGATTAGCCCCTGACAATACTTATGTTAAAATTTTCATTCCCTTAAAAAGTTCGACAAATTTCGAGGAAAAACTTTTAAATATTTTAAACGACATGTTGACATGACCCAATTTCAGTAACGTTCCAATTCAATAATTAAAACAAAACAACGAAGTGACAAAAATTAAAAAAAAACAGTTTAAATTGCTTAACTTTGTCTACGAAATTGAATGAAAGGGTGTTTTTGGAAATTAACAATTCATATGGACTCAAAGAAATGTTAGGTTTTAGTAAAACGAGGCTAAATTTCGAAATTGAATCAAATTTCCATATCAGAAGCATTAGAAATGTTGGAAACTAAGACGACCAGTATCTTGAAATGTTGTATACAGCATTTATAGTCGTCTGTCCAACCCTTATCAATAAATCATGTGCGAATTTTCTCTCCTTCATGGCGCTTGTCTAGAACAATTTTCCAGACATTTAAGTATTTCAATATTTACACCATTCAGCTGTCAAGACATTTCCCAGGATCTGTCAAAAAATATGAAAAGCTTCCCCAAATAGGGCACCTGCTAAAATTTCCATCACTTCTTCAACCCCTAAATAAATACCAATTGGCTGTTTTTCCATTACCACGAAAATACGATTGGCCTTTCGTGTTTTGCGTTTTAAAAATTAGGCTATAAAATATCCTGAAAGTGATACATCCGTGTTCATTATCTTTCAGGATCAAATATTCTAAACAAATTTGTATTATTTTTTCTTTGTGTCTATGCTATGGTAACAACCGGTGGATAGAAGATGAAAGGTCCTTCTTAGCATAAGCCGAATGTTAAAATCCTCACCGGTTGCTCGGAAACGTTGCATAAATTCTAAGATCAGAGAAATTTTTGCAAGAAACCATCATCAGCTTTAGTTGAAATTCCTGAATATATTGTGACTCTTTTACTCAATTTAAATAGCCCGAGGCTTTAAGAAACGAAAGCAAATATTTTTCATGTCTTCGAGATGTAGATTATATTATCTAAATTGGAATTACATAGAAATCATAATATTGTAATTCGTTTGCAGCTCAATACAAGTAATAGAGGAATTAAATTTCTATAAAAAAGAACTTCGAGGATGAAAATTGATAGCAAATTCAAATTAATTATCGGAAAACAAAAATTCAGAGTTTATAGGGCTCGGAAAAAAATTTTGGCATTCAAAAGATTTTTTTTGTGTAAACAAAACTGCTTTATAATTGTTATGCCCTGGAATGACTGAAATCGCTGGATTTCGGCATGTCGCCCGGGGGTCCCGGAAACTAAACAATCTAGTTTTGCTAAAAACCTCGAAACCCAAAAAAAAATAAAAATTTTATTATAAAAAAAAGGAAAAGTTGCCTCTAACATATAATATTTAGTTATTTATACGATTTTAAACGAAATGAATTGAATTTACTTACTATTCTTGGATAGAAAACGCTCTCATCACCTCCGTCACTTTTACCTGGCACTTATTTCACTTTCACTTTTATCCGATTGTTATTTTAATTAATTTTAAATTGCCGGCATTAATTTCACAATAAAAAAAGCGCAAAAACTAACAACAAATTGTTTACAACTATTCAATAATGACACTAAATATAACCACGAAATTTCCAAGTTACCAGCAAGATTCTCGTTTTCGATTAATTTATGGCAGTACTTTTTACTCGAAACGAAAGTGTTAAGTGGCCCCCAGACGTGCAATATTATTGTGCAATATTTCAATATTGTGCAATATATTGAAGGAATCAAAATCGATTTGATTTTTATAGCCCAATAAAATTTATTGTGTAGTCTGAGAGCGATATTGTACAATATTTGCTCAGTATCCTATGATTCGAGATACATATTAAGACCCCCAGTTTTAAAAACAAATGCCAGATTTTGTTTGCCAGTGTTATTTTTATGGCCTTTTTAATTCATAATTATTGGTCTATTTTTATGTAAAAATGCTTTCTAAGAAAATTATAAGAACTAAAAACTTTTTTCCAAAGCCATATAATTTCCTGTTAAACTTTTATTTTGAATTCGAAAATTCCAACACGCAGACCAACTTTAGCTTCTATTGAAACATTTCCGGTATAGCTAAAACTGTTACGTTGAAATTGAAGAAATGCGGAATATGTCCTCAGATAAAGAATCGAAAGTCACCCATATTTTGTGTGAATGACGAAAGTTCACCCTCAATATCTACAATATTTGTCATGCGTGGCTGGAATTCCTATGAAAAATCGAAAGAATTTCTTTAAAAAAATCTTCTCATCATCATTTGACAAACGACAATCAAAAAATCAAAAATCCATTAAAATAAAGAAGAAGAAGAAGAAACTCCTGGATCGGGACGGTTGAGATGGTGTCAAGAATACCATTAATGTTAAAAAATATAGAATTTTGTCAATATAAATTCACGTTGTAGATATACCTGGAAAAGCGGATAAATATCTTTCAACAGTAGAGATGCCAGAGCCGAAGCAATTTCCACCATGCCAAGGTAATTTGGACATGTTTTGCTCTGAATTCGAAATTGATGTTCCACAGTAACGACGGATATCCGGAAAACTGTCCGGAGGGTATGTCGCTATACTCATTATTCGGTATCCCTCGACATCCATTCTGTTCGTACATTGGCATCAATTTCACGATAGTCGTATTGATTCTGTGTGCCAGCTTTATGTTTACTTACGTATTTATGAACGCATTCCAAATTATATTATTTATTTTCATTCTTATTAAAAAATACCTAATAATGTCGAGGGAGGCGGAGCTCGAAAGCGGTAAACAAATAAACAGCAAACTTCTGTATAATATTACATTTTTCCAAGGATATCTTTTTTGATTGACGGAATAGATGGCACAGTTCAAGTGGGTCACAGGCGATACCATCACACGTTTTTCCAGGAGTTTCAGTTTTGTATATTTCGGTGTGCAAATATCATAGTATTGTGAAGGTTTTTTTGAAAAGTGAAAATTACTTTTAAAAGGTTTCTTAAAATTTCGCAGGCTAAAAATCATAACGGTCAAAGTTGATTTTGATTGTAGGCGAAAATAATCTTTATTCATATCTCGGAAAAGTTTAATTTTGCTTGTGCAGAAAATCAATTTTAGTTCTTATGACTATTGACGTCTTAACCAGGAAGTGAACAACAATAAAACAATAACCAAGACTTTTTTATCGTTGAAAATGGTTCCAGAAAACATTTAAGAAAAAAGACATGAACTAATTTTATGGAGGGGTGGTATTTACGCCTGTGGTATATCATACTAATATATAAAAATGAGTTGGTGTCTGTCTGTCTGTCTGTTCCTCTCTCACGCAAAAACGGCTGAACCGATTGACTTGAAATTTGGCATGAGTGTCTGCGGTAGTTCTGGTTCACTTAAATTTAACTGTAAAAGTGTTTATTTATTTATTTGACTATTTTAATCCATTCTTTAAAAATGTTCTAAAAAGGATTAATTAGTTTAATTCGATGACCGAGTAACCCAAGGAAACAAGTACATTTCATAATTTGACTATTTTATTTATTTATTGCACGGTATAATTTAAATTTGAAATTTTTAAAGTGTCTATTGTGATCTAGTCCATTTTATCAAATAGCTCAGGGTCGATCCGATATTGTAGTCAAGACTTAAACCTAAAAATTAAAAACCCCAAAATGTTAAAACTAATTTCGTAAATAACTATTTTTAAAATACAAAATGTTAGATTATTAAGGCAAGAAAGGATTTTTATCAAAATAAATACATTGTAAAATGGGAAATGTTGGTATGTTTAGTTTTTGAAGTAAGGACTGATTTAATGATGAGAAAAGAATGGCGATGGTAGATAAATCTTTGGCGCTAAATTTGAATTTTCTGGTATAGCTTCGGCTTCGGCCAAACAAATAAAATGGAATTTTCATTTTATTAACTACAATCGTTGCTCGTATTTTCTTATTTTTCTAGTTTTCGATTTTTACTTCTTGCATTTTATTTAATTATGGCACATCTTTGAACTGTTATGACTGTTTTCTCCCTCCACAAGAACCTCTCCGATCCACTGAGTGATAGCCGGAAATCAGTGCCAGTGGAGACGAAGAAAACAGACAAACCTTCAAGATTTAACACTCGTAAGATATTTTGGAGGTATCTGTTAAATCCCACAAATGGGGTTAGAAGAAAGTAATAACAGCGCGAGGGGTGGGGGGAGTAAGGGGAGGGGGTAAAGTGATTTCGAAACTTAGTTTTTGCGCTATGTTACTCTTTCGCGGGGAAACTACTGAACCGATTGGCCCGAAGTTTAGCTCCAACATAGACCATCAAAAAAATTTGAAAAAACTTAACCCGGCAACGACGGGTATGCACGATAGTAGAAGTATATAGAATGTTGATACTATTGGATAAGCAAAAAATATAAGGATTTAAAGTTGGTGGTACTTAAAAGTACCGACTGTCAACAAAAAAAAAACAGAAAAATGCTGCGCGGTTACAAAATTTTATTGAAAACCCGATTGGTATAATGGATAAAAAAAATCTCGGTTTCATTCCAAAATATTGGAGGGAGTTTAGTATTGTTTTTTTGAAAATAATTCTAAAGACCTACAATAAAAATTTGATTTGATGGTCTAATCAAATATTTTCACGACGACGATTCGGATATGTGCACAGATAATTCAATTTGAATACGGTGTGCTATCGATCTGCCGATCCGTGATTAATGGTTAAACACGGGAATGGTATCCGTCCTTGGAACGCATTTACCATGGGAGCAATAAAAGCAGAACTAATTTAGATGTGAAAAAATATTTTGAATTCGATTCGATAATTGCGGTGCGGTTTTCCCAATGTTATTGAGTTGATTCGAATTTCAGTTAGAATTTCAATATTTTTTTTAGTTTGTGTTTTGTTTTGTTTTTCTTTTATGTAGCAATTCATTTAATTTTTATGTGTGGGATGGTTATCGTGGACTGGTAATAACTAATACTGAGTCAACAATATCCCAACCAACACAAAAAGTCGTAACTTGGTCGTTGCGACCATCAAGTCAAGAAATTCGTGTAAATTTAGTGATGTGATCCAGAGTAACAAAAAATGTCGTAAACTGGTTGTGGCAACTTTGATTTGGTAACTTTATGGTCGCGACGACCACTTGACGGCCTTTTCTGTTCTTTGGGATGTATTTTAAGTATTTTATTATTATACGTTGAACCACCAAAAAAACAGGTCAAAAGATATGAATTTTTGAAAAAAATGATTTCAGGCAAATCTGCAATGGAAAAAATCTTCGAAGAAAATCGAAAATTTTTGAGCGACATAAAACATCATAAATGTCGGTCGGTTGAATTTATGATATATGCATGAATTATGTAAAATTGTATTCTAAACACTTTTCTCTTTGAAACTTTTTCATGTGGTAAACCGTTTTCGAGAAAATCGCCAAAAACTTCAATTTTCGGCGGGAAGGGGGGGGGGGGAGGAGTTATCCGATTTTTCCTATTTTTTTACCAATTATTTCTCTTTACGTTACTTGCATTTGTGCAAAATTTCAGATCTCTAGCTAAAGTCATTTGAAAAATAAAAAAATTCGTTAAAAAAATCGAAAAAATCTTCACAGGGAAAGGCAAGCAAATGGACATCGAATGTTTACTTGATTTCATTGAAGTCTACATTCGGTGTCCATCTGCTTTTTATTCGCTCGGAAAATCACAAAAATTTACTCGAGAAAATCAAAAAAATCCTTAAAATTGTTTAATAGTCCAACATTTACCCAATACGACTGTTTGGGATTTAATTTAGAGTCAATCGTGACCAATTGATTCTCCATTTACCTTCATTTCTAAATTATTGCCATTAGCTGGCTTTAATTAATTTTTTTCGTCGTTTTATAGAGGTTTATGTGAAAACGAATAAAAATTTGACTGTTCGCGCTAATATTTCCTAGACGGCTAGTTTGACGCAAAAATCTTCCATGAAGGTTTTGTAGTCCTGTTAATTTGCTACAAGTTTGGTCGAAGATGTTGTCTTATAAAATGCACCTGAAATGAAATATTCACAAAACACCAAAGTTGAATTTCCTCAAATCAAAGAATTAGAAAATATTTATAATACTTCCCCGCCTTGAACAATTATTCCAAAGAATTTAAATGAAAATTCCGGATTGAGTTTTGGCTAAAAATCGGTTCGAAACACGGAATTAGAAAATAAAATAAAATAAAACTCAATAGATGGCGCTGTTATCCATCAAATCGTGCAAATTTAGAATTTTTTAGACCAGCAATTTTGACGAACTTTGAACAACTTTCAGCCTTATTGGTACCACATAGGAGTCACAATTGCTATTATGAAGTAAACAAGCTGATTTCCAATAAAATAATCCCAATGGAATAAAGTTAAAATTCTGCAATTTTACACAAATGCGTGTCTCGCAAAAATTAAGAATTGGTAAAAATTGTGCAACTTCCACAAAAATCCTACAAAATAAAACCGTGCTACCAGAAAATTAATTGGAAAACATTTTCTTATCCAAAAACATTTTCAAATATAGTTCCCATGCTGCCATTATGCTTGTCAGATTAGAAATTCCCCTCTTGACAGCTAAAAATTTTCGCGCCAAAATGAAAATAAATAAAATTTGCAATATTCCAAATTTTAAGTGGAGGAAAATGCTTCGTTTTTATGCGTATATATTTTGCAGGTATTTTGCCGTAAAACAGGTGAAAGATCTGAATGAAAACAGCCTGTGAACGACGAAAAACAGCGAAAATCTGACGGTGGCCACAGAAGGGGAAATTTATTTTTTAATTTTCCTGTTTTCTTTCCATTTAATGGATAAAATTACACAGCAATTGGCATGTTCAAAGCGATTTTGCATTTTCTAATCAAATCCCACAATTTGAAATAAAAATCTTTCGAAAAACTGTAAAAACTTATTGAATGAAATCGAGTTTACATTCGAGGTCCATTTGCTTGTTTTTCCCTGTGAAAATTTCTTCGATTTTTTTAACAAAATTTTTTGATTTTCCAAACTACTTTAGCTAGAGATCTGAAATTTTGCACAAATGCAAGTAACGTAAAGAGAAAGAATTGGTAAAAAAATGGGGAAAATCGAATAACTCCTTCCCCCCTTCCCGCTGAAAATTCAAGTTTTTGGCGATTTTCTCGAAAACGGTTGACCACATCAAAAAAGTTTCAAAGAAAAAAGTGTTTAGAATACAATTTTACATAATTCATGCATATATCATAAATTCAACCGACCGACATTTATGATGTTTCATGTCGCTCAAAGATTTTCGATTTTCTTCGGCGAGTTTTTCCATTGCAGATTTACCTGAAATCAATTTTTTTCAAAAATTCATATCTTTTGACCTGTTTATCGTAGATGCACACTCTTTATGGCAAAATGTAGAGAAATTGTCTGAAATTTTCAAAAAATGGATCGCGTAAAAAAAATTTCATACAATTTTTGTCAGGACGAGGAAAAGATTCGGTAAATTCGAGAAAACTCCTTTTTTAGTTACTTGTGTTAATGCAACTTTTTACTATTAGATGCTAAATACAATTCTCTACAACTTTTTTGAAGACATAAAGGTGGTATTTCAAACAGTTTTCGTGTTATTAACCGAAAACTAACCCGTAGTGGCAGAAATTTAATTGAAAATTTAAAAAAGGTGAGAAAGAGTGGTCAGATTGAATTTTGGTATATGGCCGAATTATGTAAAATTGTATTCTAAACACTTTTCTGTTTGAAACTTTTTTGATGTGGTCAACCGTTTTCGAGAAAATCGCCAAAAACTTAAATTTTCAGCTGGAAGGGGGGAAGGAGTTATCCGATTTTCCCCATTTTTTTACCAATTCTTTCTCTTTACGTTACATGCATTTGTGCAAAATTTCAGATCTCTAGCTAAAGTCGTTTGGAAAATCAAAAAATTTTGTTAAAATAATCGAAGAAATTTTCACAGGGAAAAACAAGCAAATGGACCTCGAATGTAAACTCGATTTCATTCAATAAGTTTTTATAGTTTTTCGAAAGATTTTTATTTCAAATTGTGGGATTTGATTAGAAAATGCAAAATCGCTTTGAACATGCCAATTGCTGTGTAATTTTATCCATTAAATGGAAAGAAAACAGGAAAATTAAAAAATAAATTTCCCCTTCTGTGGCCACCGTCAGATTTTCGCTGTTTTTCGTCGTTCACAGGCTGTTTTCATTCAGATCTTTCACCTGTTTTACGGCAAAATACCTGCAAAATATATACGCATAAAAACGAAGCATTTTCCTCCACTTAAAATTTGGAATATTGCAAATTTTATTTTTTTTCATTTTGGCGCGAAAATTTTTAGCTGTCAAGAGGGGAATTTTTAATCTGACAAGCATAATGGCAGCATGGGAACTATATTTGAAAATGTTTTTGGATAAGAAAATGTTTTCCAATTAATTTTCTGGTAGCACGGTTTTATTTTGTAGGATTTTTGTGGAAGTTGCACAATTTTTACCAATTCTTAATTTTTGCGAGACACGCATTTGTGTAAAATTGCAGAATTTTAACTTTATTCCATTGGGATTATTTTATTGGAAATCAGCTTGTTTACTTCATAATAGCAACTGTGACTCCTATGTGGTACCAATAAGGCTGAAAGTTGTTCAAAGTTCGTCAAAATTGCTGGTCTAAAAAATTCTAAATTTGCACGATTTGATGGATAACAGCGCCATCTATTGAGTTTTATTTTATTTTATTTTCTAATTCCGTGTTTCGAACCGATTTTTAGCCAAAACTCAATCCGGAATTTTCATTTAAATTCTTTGGAATAATTGTTCAAGGCGGGGAAGTATTATAAATATTTTCTAATTCTTTGATTTGAGGAAATTCAACTTTGGTGTTTTGTGAATATTTCATTTCAGGTGCATTTTATAAGACAACATCTTCGACCAAACTTGTAGCAAATTAACAGGACTACAAAACCTTCATGGAAGATTTTTGCGTCAAACTAGCCGTCTAGGAAATATTAGCGCGAACAGTCAAAGTTTTATTCGTTTTCACATAAACCTCTATAAAACCACGAAAAAAATTAATTAAAGCCAGCTAATGGCAATAATTTAGAAATGAAGGTAAATGGAGAATTTTTTAGTATCAATTGGTCACGATTGACTCTAAATTAAATCCCAAACAGTAGTATTGGGTAAATGTTGGACTATTAAACAATTTTAAGGATTTTTTTTGATTTTCTCGAGCAAATTTTTGTGATTTTCCGAGCGAATAAAAAGCAGATGGATACCGAATGTAGACTTCAATGAAATCAAGTAAACATTCGATGTCCATTTGCTTGCCTTTCCCTGTGAAAATTTCTTCGATTTTTTTAACAAAATTTTTTGATTTTCCAAATGACATTAGCTAGAGATCTGAAATTTTGCACAAATACAAGTAACGTAAAGAGAAATAATTGGTAAAAAAATAGGAAAAATCGGATAACTCCTTCCCCCCTTCCAGCTGAAAATTGAAGTTTTTGGCGATTTTCTCGAAAACGGTTTACCACATCAAAAAAGTTTCAAAGAGAAAAGTGTTTAGAATGCAATTTTACATAATTCAGCCATACGTCAAAATTCAATCTGACCACTCTTTCTCCCCTTTTTTAATTTTTCAATTAAATTTCTGCTCGAGAAATATCAATTTGATTTTGCGTATGAAATAGACGTTCTAAAATTTGCAACTTCGACATTTGCCGGCCGCCTTTTGAAAATCTTTCGAAAACTATGCACTTTTATGAAAAAAATGCATATAACCAAACTTGTAGGAAATAAAATTTTCCACATTTTTTTTTTATTTTATCAAATGAATTTTTAAACGAATTGGACATCATCTTTAAACTTTATTCCATCAATGAGTCTCTGGTTGAATCCTTGATGCAAAAAGAAAATCCCAAAATCGAGAGGATATTCGGGAATGGAATTTAAATCCTTGGATCGTTAGGTTTTGTGTAAGCTTTCAAAGATTTTTGCTTGGCTTTTTTCGCAATTTGTTTTGTTTTGTTTTGTTATGTTTTGCTTTCTTTTTGTTAAAGGGAGAAAAGTTTTATGAATAAGGACTTACAGAATCACATTGCCCTGTAGATTTTGTAATAGGATGTAAATTTTTTTTGTTTTGTTTTTGCAAATTTCCCTTAAACGTGTACGTGTGTTTATCTATCGAATTGGGTAATCATAATAGGTAAATTTTCTTGTTGTAATATGATTTATTTTTGCCATTCGGAAGTTGGTTTTACTTTCGACAGTGTGTATTGACGTCGATATTACGTCAAAAGGACGAATGGAACAGATGGTGTCTGATAACCGATAAAAAGGCTTGAATTTCTTTTAGATTTCGGTTATAAGAACATCTAACAGTCCTTGACTTGTAGTAACACTGAATATGATCTCATCAGGCAGTCAAAACTTGGTTGCTGGTACTATAAATGATCAACTTTCCCTAATTTTGAGAAGGATTTTTTCCAACCTTAAACTTTAACAGCCTCCCCCCTTCGCCTCCCCGCCCTGTTAGTTCAATTTTGTAGGAAATTTTCTGTGAAAACATCCTCACATATGTTGGATAATTAAATTCTTTTAATGTTATCAAAACACTAAGCGAAACTTGATATTTTGGCTAAATTAAAATTTATTTTCGTGTTTTGTCTACTGAAGTCAAAAAGATTTTCTTTGTACCTATCGAAATCGCAAGTATATTACGCGGAAAGTAACGTTTTATGATACCTTTTAATGGCAGCTCAGTTACACATGTTTGTGGTTAAGATTTTCACAATGAGGTTATTTTTGGGAAATCTACCCTAAAAATTACGTTTGCTAATATATTGTTAGTAATTAGTTGGTAGTGATTTAAAGGTTTTTTCAACAAGGACATAACAATTTTGTATTTTAATAAAAACGCACCCTAAAACTTTTTTATGATCTGGCAATGCTAAAACGTCAGTCAAGGTTTACATTTTTATCATGGTGAAGTTCACGAACGAGCCACGTTTGGAAATTATTAAAACTTACTACCGAAATTCTGAGTCGGTGGTCGCAATCGTGTAATCTCGAGAAACGGTCCGGTCGAATGGCCACCTCGCTCATGCGATTTAACGCCGCTGGATTTCTTTCTATGGGGTTATGTTAAGTCGTTGGTTTATGCCAACAAGCTAACAACGTTAGAGGAGCTCAGGAACAATATCGAACGCGAAATTGCCAACGTTCCGGCCGATATGTGTGGAAGAGTGGTGGAAAATTAGCTCCAAAGGATCAATCAGCAAACCTTGTTGAAAGACCCGATAGTTTGTGGAAACATGGATTTACAAATTTTAAATGCCAAGGTCAAATACCGTCTTAAATTGAACTAACAGGCTTTTTTTTCGATTTTTTTTACCAATTCCAGGCGGGGGCAAGCGCCTTTTGACATTGCCCCCTTGCCGGCGCCATTGTCTTTCCCAAAGTCAGGTCTTTCTAACCGCTTTTTACTTTTCTCATCTATAGTAGGAAAGTATTGTATTCATGACAGAGACCGACTCGAGAACGGGGGCAGTAGAAAGTTTCAGGGAAAATATTGAGGATGCATTTGTCTGTCTCTATGTCAGTCTGTCCGTTTTACGTGTCTTAAATAACTCGATAACGCGTTGATCTAGCGACTTGAAATTTTTTGCAAATCTCACTTCTCTATCAACTTTTGGAAAAGTAACGGTAGCTATAACGGGAACCTCCCATACAATTCTTTTGAAAAAATTCAGTTTTCTAGAAATCTTTCGAGACCTTTGCGTTTTTTTTTGGAGAAAATGAGTTTAAAGAAATGTAAAGGATTTAAAATAAAGTGAAAAAATTTATTTTTGTAGGATTAAAAATATCTAAAATATCAATTTTTGTTTTTTTTTATAAAGATGAAAGAATTTGTCTTTCAACCTTCTTCAATATCTAACATCTCGTTTTGGAAAACTTTAACAAAACTGATTGATTTCTCGTGTGTCCCATTTTCGATAAATTCAATTTAGCCATCTATGATCAAAGATAAAAAATAATATCCTGATGGGTAATTTTTGTAAAGTCATGTGCAGAATTTCAGAGTATGGAAAATTTCCCCTTTCAAAGTCACCACGCTAAAATGTCAATCAAAATGTCAATTTTCATTTCCCTCAGATGAGCAAAAAATATAAAAATAACATTTTCCAAGTCTTCAATAGTCAATAGTTCAAAAAAATGAGAATTTAAATGAAAAAAATCTGCAAAGTTCTGGTTGCCTATCCAGAAATGGAGTCTCTTCTGCCAGCCATCAAAGTTCAATGTAACATATTTGAATAGAACCGGGGAAACCCCGTATATTTTCTACCTTTACCTAACGCCAGTTATCTAACCTATTTTTTATTTGCCTCCGTTAGAGGTATTCATTTCACCTCGCAAAACCTTCGCAGGCGTTCAAATCGGACCAAAAACTCAGTTTGCGACAGTTTCGCGAGTTGAAGTGAATACCCTTATTGTGGTTTTTGTTTTTCAGTCGGCGAATAAATTTTCCGCACATGGAGTCAAAGCAAGTTTCCCGAATTTTCTGGATTTTGTTGTTCCAAACAAAGGGTAAAAAGTATCCTTTCCGTTTCATTTGCCACCGAAAGAGAAACAATTTTTTGCTCCCGACAAACGGAGATTCCAGTCCTGAATTTTTTGTAAGAATTTCTTTTCTTCAGAACTTTTTGCAATTATGGTTCATGGGTCATGTTGGGAAATATATATTTGAAGACAGGTTTCTGACACAGTGGTTGAGTTGCTCTGAAGGCCGATTTTTTGCAATTCTGTAAACCACAGTAAGAGCTATGTGATTTTTTTTTTAAATTTAGAGCAAAAATCTAACCAACCTTAAAGTATCAAACCATGGAAACCTAAAGCGGCCCCTACACGTTCAATCTTGCAGTCAATCATCGCATGTGGTGACAGCATTTTAAACGTCTATGGTGATGCTGTCATGCAAAATTCCATGATTGCCAATCATTTTGATATTTTTCAAGGGACCTTTGTGAATGACAGCATGCTTGAACGTGTATGACGAAGCTGTCAATCAATTCATCATTTCAGCGTAAGTTTTAGTAGTGAAAAGTTTTAGTTGTGGATGACGAAAAGCGAAAAATATAAGGACAAAAATTAAACAAAAATTGTTTAAATTCATATTTGTGCTGTGTGCTGTCGGTTTGGCTGTTTCGAATTAACTGATGCTTGCGTGCATGATTGAGCGTCTAGTGCAAATAAGCTTTTTGCTGTGACAGCATGATTGACTGCAAGATTGAACGTGTAGGGGCCGCTTAACAGCAAAAAAATATTGCAATTTCCAATATTTGTAATTTTCTCGAAAACGGTGAGTCCTATTGAAAAATTTATAAAGGTAAAATCTGTTTAGAATACAATTTTACATAACCGTTCCACACATCAAAATTCAATCGGACCACTCCTTTCCCCCTCTCCTATACAAATAGTTTTTTTTTTCAAAATAAACATTCCCAAGGAGCACAAAAGGTCGTAAAGTGGTCGTCGCGACTTTAGTTTCGAGACGGTATGGTTGCGACGACCACTTTACGACTTTCTGTGCTCCTTGGGTTCTGTCTTAAATCATAGAGAGTATTTGATGATTGACCCCTGGCAACTGTAGCTTTACTTATGTTCTGAATTGTTTTTAGATTTTCAAAATCAAACTCTTGTTATTCTAAACACATCCCTACAAAATGTATTAAAATACTTATGTTATGTTTCGAAATTACTTTTAATCGGCAAAAATGTATCGTTACGTCAATTAGTAAGATTAGAATCTCTGGAAATGGTTTCAAATTTCAAACTTTTGTTATTCTTAATTCCGTTGATCCTATTAGCGAGTTCTATATCAAAATTAGACTTTAAACGAAAGATGTTTATTGAAAAATCCTCTCCAAGGATTATAAATTGCATTTGTCTGTGTTCATTTACTCGTTCTGGTATTACAAACGTGGATTTTCTTTTTGACTTTCTACCTCCATGACATGATTTTCACCTTGTGTGCTGTGGAAAAAGATCTGTTGATTTTCCCATAATGTACAGTAGTTGCGATTAGCTTGCATGCATTCAGAGTTTTACTTTTCCAATAAAATTACAAAGATTTCTCTTCTGTTTCCCCCATGATGCAACCAGGTGTGGTAACAAATATGATAGCAAATCAGCGAAATTACCTATTTTCCTGTGCTTGCGTTGTGTTGAAGGAGCTTCAATGCACTGCCACAAGATCCTTGACTTGTTTTTCCCCTCATCTTCTTTTTTTTCAAGTTTTCCCGCTCGATGCATCGCTTGGAAAACTTGAACTTTTGCAATTACTTTAGCAGATGAACCATCCGGAAGGTAAAAATAAAATGCAAGAAACATCCGTAAAAAGTAAATTGTAGCATTGAACATGTGTTGTTCAGGTGCTTTGCTGCTTATGTCTATCGAGCAATTCAATTCCTTGCAGGTGGTTGTACTGTGCAAGGGGTTCTGCGATCTCCTGAATTGCACAGTACAACCAAGGAGTATGAAAAACAGGGAAAAGGTTAAATGAATCGTTGGTATCGAAATAAACAGCGACAAACGCAAACACAATTGGCCTCAGGGAATATTTCAGAGTTTATCTACAAACGAGAAAGCATTAGGATGGGAACATTTACAGCGTTAGGCGAGAACCTTCGGGATCTCAAGGAAAAAAAATGATAAAAACTAAAAAAAAGCAGTGCAATAAATCGTAATTCAATTAGAGGGCATCCTGAGGGATGATAAAATATCGTACACATTCTTTTGCTCAAGGATATTGAATATCCTTATGGGATAGCATTATTCCTTTCTGTGTGCAGCGACAACCAAATACGGGAGTGTTTGGAAAACTGGGAGAAAATTTTGACTTTGCTTCAAAGTCACAATTAGAAATTGCCGAATATTTTCTGAAGGTGATCTCAAAGTTGTATTCAGACAAAGGTTGGAATTGGACCTGATTTTTTTGGCACCTACTGGCTTTTGAGAATTATTTTGTCACACCTGCATTGCAAAACCTCGGCCTATGAGACAAAATCATACCTAAAGAATTGAAAAGGCTCCCAAAATCTTTACCCTGCCAAGTGGCGTCTTAACGCATTAACGACCAGAGGGGATCAGAATTTATTAAAAGGTAAAATTGTGAACACAAGACTAATTTTTTACATACTTAAGTCCGATGACAATACACACTCAGAAAAATGGAGGCTAACTCGACGACCTACATACGGCGTAATTGGCCTCGCGCAGGCGCGCGTTCGCCTGCATGTGGGCAAGTAAAATTGAGTTGACCTGTGGTCGGAGAAATTCTGAAATTAAGCCACCAGCAGGTGAAGTAGGGCATTGGGAGCTGCACGAGTTGACCTTAGATAGGTTAACTCTGACCGCTAGCTGGCTTACAGACACCTCTGTAAGGTTAGAGTTAACCTGACAAAAAGTTGACCTGGACATTTTTCTGAGTGCAATATTTTCTCTACTACTACGTAAGGATAAGGGAAGGTTCTCTAAGGATAACGTGATTATCTTTTTCCCCAAATTTTCCGGAAAAAATCTCATCTGGGGGTTTTTGGGGTCGCTGATTTTGATTCTGGCATTAAAAAGTCTGGAAGGAAAATGGAATGTCCTGTAAGGATAAAATGATTATCTTTTTCCTCAAATTTTCCGGAAAAAATCTCATTTCGGGGTTTTTTGGGTTCCTGAATCCGATTTTGACATTAAGAAAATTGCAAAGATACATTTTTTTCAAATAAAAGCTTTTTACATTTTTTTTATTTTGTTTTATTTGATCCTTTTTAGTCATTTCGCATTTGATTGTATAAGTAATAATGCAAATTGAAAAGGATAATCACATTATCCTAACAGAACCTTCCGTTATCCTTGCGTTAATCGTATTTGATTTTTTGTTTTAATTTTTTTTAATATAAATTAGTATGATTAGTATTAGGTAATTCTTTTTCTTCCCCTTTTACCAGTTTAAATTACTTAAAGAAACACGGTTCAACTATTTTTTTCAAGGAAAATTGCTTTAAAAATCCCTACTATTCGATATTAGTTTTATCTCTGCAAACAATAGAACCGTTTCGGAAAATTGTTCGTTCTACCATACAACAATGGTGAACTGAACAAATATAAAATCGCTAAAAATAACCAAAATGGAGCAATTTCAGCCGCATTTCTATAAAATATTTCTACATCTTCAAGTAACTCTTTAGCTAAAATAATCACTTCTATAAGCTTTTCATATCCTCTTGGTATCATCCCCTTCCCCCTGTCGATTGTTTTCCTCCCACCAACCCCGTTATCCATGCTAAATAAACGTTTTGCTTGTGATCTGCAACTTCTGAGGTGGTCCTTTTCATTTGATACCGTTTTCGTAAAAACGAATTTCCCTTGAGGACAAGCAACAAGTTTAAGGATATAATCGCCCACGCTGTCCTTGTAAAAGTCCTGTATCCACTCCCACCCTCCCCCTTCGCTCTTTCTTTTGGTCTCTTTGTGTTTCTCACTTTCGTTTCATCCTTGCTGCTGTTGGAAGTGAAGGAATTCATTATGAAGACGGGTTAACTTTCGCCAGACAAAAAGGAGCCGTAGTCCTTTTTTGCCGAACTTTGAACTCAAACGGAAGCAGAACATTAACAGACGTCATAGACGCACAAGGATTACAACATGGCTGAGGTACAGGATAGGACTCCAAGGATGAGGATTATATGGAAAGTCAACACAGAAGCGGAATAGTTGCTCGGCTGTGTAGGCACAAATGTTGAAACAATAAAAGACGGGCGTCGAATTGAATTTTTTACCCGTTTTTTTTTCAAAGCAAACAAAAAAAGTTCAGCGGAAAAATTCTCAGTGTTTTGCGGTTCGACTCGCATTGCTTTAAGCTGGAAAAAAGATGGAAACTTGTGAAAACTTGGTGGAAATTGAAGCAAACCGAAATTTCAGCCGCCGCAATTTTAACTTTTCACAATTTAAGTTTAAGTTCTTTGGCATTGGAAAATTTAGTTTTTCTTTCGTTCTTTTGCAGACGCCAAACAAAAAATCAAACAGAAAATTGTTTTTAAGTTATTTAAATTCCTCTTCCTTTGGGGATGTTTTTTTCGTTTAATTTTTTTTCTGGGGTGAAGTAACCCTAAGTTAAGTTCCAAAATAAACATTCAGTACTACTTTGCCGTAGTTAAGATGTGCTTTTGTACCGTTTGAGGTAATCATTTACCAAAAGGAAGGGTTCACTATTTATTTAAGGTGTTTCAACTTTGAGAAATTGTGGAATGAGTTTTTTTTTGTGAAATTCGGGAGGTGAAAAAGGTTTGAAAAAGTTTTCAGACACTTCCTTTAATCGTGCAATTAGTAAATGTTTGGGAAACAAAGGGTAAGGAAAAGATTTTAAGTTTGTTGGACTGGCGAATTTAAACTTGAAATTAGTACTTAGCATAATATTGTAATTTAAGTTAAAAAGAAGACAGTCTAGATTTTTTTCTTTTTGAAATAGAGTGATATATAAACAAGTAAATGCTTTAAATAGGATTGCTTCTTTAAAAAAAAAACTCCAGAGTGCATACATTTCAAAGAATTTCACCTGCGGCGGTTTTTTTTTCAAATTTTTAGTTGCTTTTTTGTGAATCATGGAAAAGCAGAAAAAATGAATTTTTTTGTGCTTTTCCATGATTCACAAAAAAGCAACCGTACTCAGCTTTAAAAAGTCTACCTGCGGCGCATATTTATTAATTGTTTTTGTCCAGATTTGATTTTGGCCTTTTTAATTAGTCACTTGATTTTTGAGGTTCTTGGCGTTTCGATTCATAAAATCCACTTTCTAAGGCCATGATGTGAGAAATGGTCTAACTGCATGATAATTCTATTACGTTTAAATTCAGTAATTTTTCGAGGTTGCTAATTCTTCTTCTTCCCATGCGAAGTCTTCTTCTTCTCATGCGAATTCTTCTTCTCATGCGAATTCTTCTTCTTCTCATGCGAATTCTTCTTCTCTTGCTAATTTTTTGACATCTCGTCGCGTGTTTAAGTTAGAAAATAATATAACTGCCATCAATTCATCATTATTTTAGGTTTCGGTATCCATTTCGTACCATGCAAAATAAACATTTATAAACCGTTCGGTTTCAAACGCAAAATAAATTATATTTTCAGTCTTGTTTACATGTCAAACGTCATAAATTTAGCACGGAATTTCAGGAAACTTTTTAATAAAAACTGTAATTAGAACGGGAATTACCCGGCCCTTACACGCGTCTGTAGAGCTGACACAGTCGCTGACACAGTCTCGTCTAAATGCACTGACTGCCAGTTCGCTAAATGTCTTTTAATTCGTTGTCAGTAATTTGCAATTTGAAGTCTGTGCTACTGACAGACTTTACAGTCACGTGTAAAGGCCGGGTAAGTACGCAATTAGAATAGTACGGCATTTACACCTAAGACTAAAAATCGTAAGCGTGTCTCTCCCCTACGGCGATAGAAAAGTTAGCAAAAATCAGAAAAAAAGATTTTTTTAAAAAGCTTTTATTTTAAAAAATGCACTAAAAGGAAAAAAAATAATTTTTTGAGCACTGTGTATCAGAAATAAAAACGAGATAAATATCTTTTTTTTTATTTTTTGTAACAAATGTAGGGGTTTTATCTATTTTTATTTTGAAAGCAATTTTGATTTGCAAAAATAATTTTAAGTAATATTAAAGTGATGATCTTATTTTGCAACGGACTCAAATCAAAAGTATAAATAATTATTGTTTATGGAAAACACAAGAAAATCTGAAAAAAATTAATTAAATAGAAAGTTTTGTTCTCAAGGTTTCACTGTTAGTTATTTAAAAAAAATTGACCCGCTCACCAGCTTCACAAATTCCTCACATACAGCAGCGCCAAAAATGACAACTGTGTGACAGTTCAAGTTATTTCCGGCTTTTCTCCTTTTGTTTTTGCCATTTTTGGGCAAAAGTTTTTATAAAATAAATCGTAGAAATTTAGTTGATAATTAATTAAACCTAAAAATGACCGAAATACGCTTACGTACTCGCCAGGTTGTATTTTTATTTGTAGTTTTCTTCGTATTATTAGTGGTTTTAGCATCAACTGGAACGAAATGTCATTTGCCTCTATCATTGCAAAGGTAAATATTTACAGTTAGAAGTTATAACTGTCCTTTTGGGTTTTTGGAGTTTTTAATTTTCCGTCTTTTAGGTATGAGAGTTACGAGGATTTGCCAATAATCTACGCTATAACGCCAACCCATGCACGTCCTGAGCAAAAAGCTGAGCTAACCAGGTGAGTTTCCATAAGAAAGTTCCGAGAATTTTATTGAAATTTCTACTTGATTGCTAATAGATTATCCCAGACGTTAATGCTGGTCCCAAATTTACATTGGATTATCGTAGAAGATTCAGAGAAAACTTCTAATTTGGTGTCAGATTTGATAAAAAAACGGAATCTTATCGACAGATCCACGATTCTTGCTGCCAAGACTCCAAAACAATTCAAACTCAGTGGTAATTTCTTTTGGTTTTTATTTTATCACTTTTAGTAACACTAAATTAGCATTTTTAAATACTTTTATTTACAAAACTAGAACAACTTGTGTAGATTCAAATGGACTAACTATTCTTTTATGGAACTTTTTATATATTAGTATCTTAGATTAAGTATCGATTGATCGTCTTCGGGAACTTAAAATGTAAATTTGTAATTGTATATTGAGTTAGATTTACGAGCATAGGTTTGATTAAAGTCTAAAGTTTTCGAGAAATTTTGTCACAAAAAACGTACTTGACTATTATAATATTAGGGAGCTTAAGCAGAGGCTCTCTCGAAAATAATTTTTTATTCACTTGTACCGAATTTTTTATTGAAAATTTGAAATTAATTCAAATAAGACAAAGAAATGGAAAAATTCCTAAGGAAGTGTCAAACAAGTTGCAGCCCAAAGACTAGTTAACCTTTTCAGAGCAACTGCTAGACTTTTTTGTTAACTTTATGGCTTTATCAAGTTGCAGCTAAAGGGTGGATAAAAATAACAGTACTTTCGCCGTATTCAACGTTTCTCATAATCCGGTTTTTGTAATAATTTACAACCTTTCATTTTTTTAGATTAATTAAAAATAAATAATAAAAGAAAAAAAATGCCATTACGAATTGCATCCATCGTATAGAAAATTCAAGGTAAGTTTGAAAACGATTTCTAATGTACGTTCCTGATTTGGATGTGCTGAAACTTGTATATTTGATAAAATTTTCATCACCCTGGAATGTTCTTCATCCTTAAAAACACTTTGCCACAATTTTTGACCAAATTTCCTAAATATTTATGTCTTCTGAGTGTATGCTGAGATGCATTAAAAATTATTTAAGACAAAACAAACGGTCTTGGAATTTCACCTTCCGAATTTGATTACATATTGATATCCCTCGAAATTTTGTGATGAATTTTTTTGCCCACAAAGTATATTTTTGTAAGATAAAAAAAACTCCAAAGAATGGATTTAAAAAAAATACTTAAAGGACAAAAAAAAATTGCTTGATGTTATTTTCAAATCCTTCTTCAAAGAAAATAGTTTTGTAAATGGATTTTAAAACCAATTTTAATATTTTAGGCAAGGATCCCAACTGGTCGAAAGCCCGCGGAGTCGCCCAACGCAACGCTGCTCTTCACTGGGTCCGGAAGAACTCAAACAAAGACACTCTGGGGATAGTCTTTTTCATGGACGACGACAATACTTACAGTTTGGAATTATTCGATGAAATGAACCTGATTAAACCAGGCCGAGTCGGAGTCTGGCCCGTGGGATTAGTAGGCGGCCTAATGGTTGAGAAACCGATACTCAATTCAGATGGAATTGTCATAGGATTCAATTCTGCATGGCATCCAGAACGACCGTTTCCCATTGACATGGCCGGATTCGCTATAAGTGTGGATTTGCTTCATAAATACCCAGAAGCGATGTTCAATTTCGAAATACAGCGAGGCTATCAGGAGAGTGAAATTCTCAGACATTTAGTTTTAGTTAAAGAACTACAGCCAATGGCGAATCGTTGCAAAGATGTTTTGGTGTGGCATACGAGGACGGAAAAGACAAAACTTACGGAGGAGGAGAAATTAATTCGAGCGGGGAAGCGTTCTGATGAGGGAATGGAAGTCTGACGAACAGAATTCATGCAGCTTCATGGACATTTTGTTAGCTTTTTGAACAAATATATTAAAACTATTTATTTTGAATACTCAGTCAAGGAAATTTGTTTGATTTTTTATCAGAGTTGATTTTTATTACATGATTTTGAGTCAGTTTTAGTGTCTACACATGGATTTTTGCCGCTCCTTAGAATAAGTTTCATATTTATTGCCAGCTTGAATTGATTTAATCTAATACCAGAATTTCTTAGCGTTTGAGTTTGAAAATCCCTTCAGACAGGGCTAAAATTTTAAAGATTTAAACTAAACTAACAAATCTGAAAGCCTAAACTTCAAAGCCGTGAAGGCCAAGCCAAAGGTAATGTAGGGAATTTTAAATAAAACAAAAGGACCGATCGTAATTTGAATTTACCGCCTCCATCTCGAAGAAAAATCTGCAAAACGTGTGTGGGCTACATAAGGCAAAAATTGCCGGACCGAAACGAAAAGCATTTTTGAGCTTCCGTGTTGTTGTTTTAAAAAGACTGCTGTGGCTAAAAAAGGAACAATCGCGCACCAACAAAGGCTTTTTGAGTCCTTGGAAATTGTAAATTTCCAATTGGAAAACAATTTGTGGATTTACGGTGCTGGCCTCGGCTGGCGCTTTATGTCTTCCATTACATTTTTTTGAGAACTAGAGGACTCTGTAAAATGTTTTTCTCGTCATTTTTTAAAATTCGTTGTAATAGAATTTTGTGGTTTTAGCAAATTTTTTTTTACAAATAAAATCAGTTTCAGCACCTAAATTGATAAAATTAATATCTCACCTTTTTCTTTATTAAGACCTTTTCTGCCGACTTACTCCAATGAATTTCTTGAAAAATTCTTAAACTTTGTAGCCCCGTTATTATTAGGATGGCCATATTTTTGTCGGTCAACCTGGGACAAGATAAGTGTGAATTGTGGGGGAAGGGGCTGAATAACTGAATCGGAACCCTAATGAAATACAAAATGTGTAGAAATTAAATTTTTATTCCGATGAAACCCAAAGGTAAGGACCGGCGTGAAGACAGCACTAAATTGTTTGATTATCCAACACAAAAAGATGGATATAATTGTGGTGTATTTATTTTATATTATTTGGAAGAAATAATAAAATTTCAACGGATTAAAACTATTAACTTTGATCCAAATAAATACAGAATATGTCTCAAAAAATTCATCTTAGAAAATCCTTAAATATGACTGAAAGTGCTTGAAATGTGGAAAGAACGAAGAAGAAAGTATCGATAATCCACTGCTAAATGACTGGGTATATTGCGATAAATGCAACAGGTGCGTGCATTGCAGTTGCGTAAATGTCCAAATTCACAAAATTAAGCTACAACAATATTTTTTGTTTCTTTTGTGATTAATTAGTATTGATTGGTCGCCACCCCCCGTAGGGTGCGAGCACTGATTGGGAAAACATAGTACTTGTATCAATTTGAATTCAAAACGTATTTTCAAATGGCTCTCATAAATTTAAAAAGTATCGAGGCAAAAAATATAGTTTTAAAAATATTAAATGACTACAGGCCAAGTGATCTAAAGGGACTTTTCGCCACAAAAACCCCCGACTCATTATTACACAAATTATGTTCAAGCTTATTTATGAAAGCTAACAGGAAAAATGCTAATAAACTTAGATATTTTATTACCAAAAAGCTTAGTTTTAATTTTATTTACGAAGAAATTAATGCAAGTTGTGAAATGCTCTTAGACAATGAAATTAAAAAAAACCTTGTTCCAAAATCATAACCCCTGAAACTGAAAATCAGATGATTATTTTAGTAAATTCTGAGGCATGCATAGATAATTCTGGGTCGGCGATTGATAATATTATCCATAATATTGAAACCAATGTTGTCCAAAAAACAAAGTATTTAGCGTTGCGTTCTAAGCAGGCATCTGATTGTGTAGTCGCTAAATGTGGTAATGAAGTACTTATGGCATCTGATTTTTGTCATCTTTACGGTACAAGAGAGCTATCAAATTACTTAATTGATTTTGTTGTTGAACAACTAGTTAGTCTAAATGAAAACTTTGAAGCGGTAAAACATCACGTAGCGGCACAATTATTCCATTCAAATAAATTAATCCCTAATACATTTTTTCAACTAGATTTTGATAAACAGTTTTTCGTAATGCCGATTTTAAAAATAAACAAATGTAGGGGAAATCATTGGACATTGGTAATTATTGACAGAATTAACAAAGACTTTTCATACTTTGACTCCGCTTTGTCAAAACGACGAAGGGAGACAAATTGTAAAACTAAATTTAATATATTCGGGGTAATTTTGAACAAATATAATGGGACATTCCATAATCTCGGAACAAAATCCGAATGGAGAATAAAATATTTTGATTATCCAACACAAAAAGATGGATATAATTGTGGTGTATTTATTTTATATTATTTGGAGGAAATAATAAAATTTCAACGGATTAAAACTACCAACTTTGATCCAAATAAATACAGATTATGTCTCAAAAAATTCATCTTAGAAAATTCCTTAAATATGACTGAAAGGTGCTTGAAATGTGGAAAGAACGAAGAAGAAAGTATCGATAATCCACTGCTAAATGACTGGGTATATTGCGACAAATGCAACAGGTGCGTGCATTGCAGTTGCGTAAATGTCCAAATTGACATAATTAAGCTACAACAATATTTTTGTTTCTTTTGTGATTGATTAGTATTGATTGGTCGCCACCCCCCGTAGGGTGCGAGCATTGACACCATATATTCGACCATCGAAATTGACATGTTTCTAGCAATTTGTCACCCCCTCGCAGACGTTTAATGCCCTAAACACATGTGCAGAATTCTGCATGCAAGCACTATGTTTTCCCAATGGACGCTATCAACAGAAAGCTACTACATTATGGTAAAATATTACGAACGAACCTTATTCATGCCACTTAAATAGACGGAAAACCCCTAAATGGAAGACGGCATAATCGACTCGATCGAATCTTGTGTTGTTGTTGGAAAAAAACACTAACAACATTCGATCGGGATGAATACGTAGTTGTAGATATTGAAAGGAATATTTTACTCACCGTCCCCCTTAATTTAAACCCCCTCTCCTTGTATCTTCTGATACACTGAACCGATTTCGACCCCGCTTTTACCATTCGATTGTAAATAATGAAAGGAATATTTTGGTGTGCAAGAGTTCCCCCTCCCCCCTCAGTTTACACCCCCTCTTCTTGTATCTTCTGATCCACTGAACCGATTCCGACCACGCTTTTACCATTCGATTGTAAATATTGAAAGGAATATTTTATTCACCGTCCCCCTCAATTTAAACCCCTTCTCCGTGTATCTTCTGATCCACTGAACCGATTTCGACCACGCTTTTACCATTCGATTGTAAATATTGAAAGGAATATTTTACTCACCGTCCCCCTCAATTTAAACCCCCTCTTCTGGTATCTCCTGATCCACTGAACCGATTCCGGTTTCGCCATTCGGTTGTAAATATTGAAAGGAACATTGGTCTCCAACCCCCCTAGGGTGCGAGCATTGACACCGTATATTCGACTTCCACAGACTCGGTTCTTAGAAATGACAGTTTTATTTCCAATTTCTATCCCTCCGCTCTCTCAACCGAATTTTCTTGTAGATTTTTATTGGAAATCATTATCTAGAATTTCTCCTAAGCACAATTTTTTTTAAGTACAAAATTGCAATCACCCGTCGTATGACGAACCTTAGAACTACTGTTTAAAAAAAGACTTTTTAAATTTATCATATAATATTTATTGTTTTATTTCTTTTCATCTTTGTCAAATATAAAAACTAAAAATACAATATAAGTTGTCATGAAAATATGATAATAAAAAGTCATAAATGAAAAAAGAAATTAAAAATAATCAAAAACGAAATTACATTTTATAGATAAAGGCAATTGGTACACATGATTACTTTTCATAAAAAAAGGATAAAAAAAATTACTCATAAATGGACTAAAAAAATATTTACTAAAAATGAAATGCTTTGGAATTATGTTGGAAATGAAATCGAATTTAAAATAGTTGCATTATTAATTTACAGTATTATAAAGTTGTATATAAAGTCATTTTATTTATTTTTTTAATTTTTTTATAAATATTTAAATATGGCTATGGATCATTGAAATCCTTTAATTTGACTTCTTCGTTTAATTATTTTAATTTCATTTGCTTTTCTAGCACTTATTCGTAAATGATCCCAAAAAAAACAATACACAATAATAGGCTGGCTAAATACTGCGATAATTTTTTTTTATTATAAAACACAAAATTGAAAACAAAACAAAAATTAGGAAAAATTCAAGCTCGATATATAAAAATGTCTAAAATGTGAACAAAAATTAATTTAAATTTCGTTTTAATTACACAGACTTAGTATAAAAATTTTACTTTCATTAATTTTCAAATTTTCTTTCAATTTAATTTACTTTGTTTTATTTATTTATTTTTTTATATTAACGCTTACTAAGACAATTGATTTTTTTCATTATTATATTTTAACGATTTTTTTGTTTGATTTTTTTTCTTCATTTTATAAAAAGCTACATCAAATTTCATGTTGATAAATATATTTTTCTTTAAATTTTTTGTTTGCATTCATTCTCTTATAGTTTAAAAAATTTCCACTTTTTTACTTAACAATTAAATCAGCCTAAGCGAGTTATATTTTATGTTTTTTTTTTTCTGTTATAAATAATGAGCATTTTATAATTTAATTTTATGGTTTCAAATATTTTTTTTGCCATAATTTGTCAATTTTTTTTTAGTAAAAAATATATGTTTTTTGTAATACTTTACGTTTTTTTTTTAAATATATTGTTTTAATTTTATTGTTATTTGTTGCATTTCCAATTTTTTGAATTTATTTATTTTACTTCTCATTCGGTGGCGTTTCATTCACAATTTTTTTAGTTAGTGGGTTTCTCTTGACTCTATTACGGCTGGAAATTTTTCAGGTGCAAAAATATTAGAATTTGTTGAGGGGAACGTAAAATCCTGAAATTCTGGGCTAAATTTTAGATGGGGTGTCAAAAATAAAAGCATTTAACAAAAAAAAATCATGTTTTTGACGTCGATTGTATAAGCAGGGCAAGTCTTGCCGTGCTGCTTGCAGATCAATAAAAAAAAAGTGGGTTTGGATGAAAAAATAAGAAATCCGATAGTTTTAAAATTAATCGTTTTTTGAAATATCGTAAAAGAACATTTATTTATCTGCGCTGCGTTTTTAACGCGTCTCGTCTAGTTATTTTTCAATTGAAATTTTCCTTTTAAAAATTGAAGCTCGTCATAGTAAGCTCGCTTGAGACTTTTTTTTAAATCTACCAATGATTGGCATAACAGGGCAGTGAAAATCACTACACTAGGCTGCAAAATCAAATTATTCTGTGCCATGCTGGAATAGGAAATGCCCAGCAATTTTCCCTGCGTGTCAAATAGACGTATGTTTTTGTCCGTTTCTAGATTTATGATAACAAAAAAGCGGTTCTGCGTTAAACACGCAATACCGTACAAAGAATGTGCCTTTTTTCATCAATTTTTTCATTCATTTTTGTAAAACACATGACGAAATTCAAGTTCGTTGGTTCCTACGAGTAATAATACAAGGAGGAAAGTCAGTTCACATGCACAGTGTCCGTAAGTGAAGCGATTTTTTCCAGGACCAGGAGGCACCCTCCTGACATTTTCACAGGGGACACATCGAGTCTGTGCGCCATGAAAATGGCACAATGTATGAACTGTTATTGGGTTTCAAGCAATATTATATCGATGTTGGAAAACGCATGAAAATCTCACCCTCGAGTATACTCGGGCTAAAAATTTTCTTCAAAACAGACTGGCTTTCTAAATTTTTGACAGAAAAAATGATTTCTAGTAAAACAAAACCCTGTCTATAATATTCAAATTTAAAAACAACCTCAGCTACCCCACCAGCTCCACTTTTTTGCACCTGAAAACACCTTTCGCTCGTCATAGAATCAATTATATCAAATATTAAATACTAAGATAGTATTGTCGCATTACAATTCAATTTGTTGTATTTTAATAAAGAGTCAAATATTTTCCTAAAGTGTCAAGCGGAATTAAGCATTTTTGTTTAGCGGGAAATTTGATTTTAATTTTAGTAGAATACCTTTTTTACTATTAAAAGTGCTTAAGCAGAATTTCATTATTAGCAATATTTCACCTTTGGTCCTTTAAAGATAAACACAAAATCATAATTTTTATTGTTAATTAGAGTAAATGATTGATTTATAGGTTATTTGATTGTTTGATAGAGATTTAGGATTTTTTCTGTTTGATTTACGTACAGTTTTTTTTAAAATGTGATTCAGTCGATAAACCTGAGCCGATTTGTGGTATCGGAAGTAAAAACTATGTTTCGAAACAATTATTTTTTGATGACTTTGACCTAATTTTGTCGATGTTTTTGTAATATTGACCTAATTTTATCGGTCTTAAACCCAATTTAGACTAACGGTTGCGATTACGATCACGATTGAGCTTCCTCGACCAATGAGATCAAAGCTTTCATTTTCCTATCGTTGAAAATATTCAAATCTACATGAGAATTGAGTGTAAGATCGATATTTTGAATAAAAATTCGTGACCAAATTCAAATCAATTCTATTTTGATAAAATTAAGTTAAAAATTCCAAGAAAAAAAAACATTCGAAACAATGATCAAGTATTTTGCAAAAAAAAGAGATTTTAATATCAAAAACTGTCGCAAAAATTGATCAAAGTTTTTAAAAAAGAAAAAAAACCCTCATAAATCAGCGATAGTGGGGCAGCAGTATTAAATATACCATAAATTGCAAAAAAGCGTGACGGAGAGGAGTAGAGAGGGTCTAAAAGGGGGAAAATTAGCCTGGCGGATTATAAAAACAACACCTGATTCAAATTTTTCCCAACAGTCCCCAATAGTAGAAAAAATCGTCAAAAAAATGATTCTCCAAAATCCCACTTTTTTTTTGAATGACAAATTTTCACTTTTTAAAGGTAGTCCAAAAATTACTTCACTGTAAGATGGACTTTTTTGCAAAACTCCTTGCCGTTCGCCAGTTTTTTTGTTGCAATTTTTTGACAGTATTTTTTTCAGTAGTTTTGGTTTGTGGCACGTATCTACCACTATAAGTTTATCTAATATGGTGGCAGATACGTGGCATAAATCATAAAAAGCTAGTAGGGTTACGCTTTTTTGGCGCTTCTAGCAATTTAATTTTCTTTTAAATACGTGACATATTTTACGGACAACCGTAAAATTGTTTACAGATCTAATATTAAATTTAACCTAAATTTTTTTTATAAAAAAAGGTAATTTATATAATAAATTTTACATAATTATAAAAGAGAACTTGCACATAATTCATAATTTGAAATAAAAAAAGTTTTCAACTTTAAATTTAATTAATATACTTAAACAATTATCATGTATGTAAATAAGTACGAGTACTAAAAATTATTTTTGATTTTCACATTGTTTTTTATATATTTAAATTATTCATACAATTATTTAATTAACCGATCAATTTATCATTAATAATACTAACATAATATTAATATAATAATAAAAAAATGATTCATTTTTTAATACAATATTTAAATATATAATATTTTAGTTTATAAATATATATAATTTACACTTATTTACGTCTACGCTAAGCAGAAATATCTTTGTTTTTTTTAGTACTCACATAATTGCAATTTTTTTGTACAATTTTTTTTAAAAACATTTCTTTTAAATGAATTTAATTTCTGATTTTTATTTTTTGGCATCTCATAATACAAGAAATTTTGTCAAATTTACTTTAGTTTGAAAGATTTTGAAAGAAATTTAGTACACAAACTTGTACTAAATACGAATAAGCCACACAATGACGAATATTCAAAGCCATTAATAAATTTCTTTTTTTTTGTCGCTTTAATTATGATTTCGATTATTTCTTTAATTTTTTTTTTGACTTAACTAAATTATAGTAATTTAAATGTAAATATAGTTTAATTTTTCTGCTTATTCAGCTGCATTCATTCAAAATTTCGTAAATACTAAACAGTTCTTTGTGTTCATTTTTGTGTATGTGTGAAAATTAGCCACTCGTGGTACACATTTACCATCCCTATATATTTTTTTTAAAGATTTTCATTAAATTTAATATTTTTTACACTGCCTCTCATACGGCTGAATTCTTTCCAAGTATTTCACCACTTCGTGAGTGAACGAATTTCCCATCAAATTCGACCGAAGAATTCTTCATAATGCTTCCGGGTGGTGTGTTTAGGGGTTGTTTTTCATCCCTGTGGAATAAATAAGATAAAAAACATTTTAATGAATTTTAATATTGTTTTTTGTCAAATTTCACACCAAAGCAAGCGGATTAATATTTTAGGTTTACACTTGAGATTTTTTCCTGAAATTCTCCGCGAATTTTATTCGCAATTTGAACTGGTTTTCGAAATTTGAATTGAGGCCTTATCATGTGTCTCGAATCGAAAATCAAATCAAATCGACGCCATACTCGAAAACGAATTGCATTTGCATCATGTAACACTTTCCTTTCGAGTAAAATGTACTGCCATAAATTAATCGAAAACGAGAAACTAGCTGGTAACTTGGAAATTTCGTGGTTATATGAAGTGTCAATATTGAATAGTTGTAAATAATTTGTTGTTAGTTTTTGCGCTTTTTTTTATTGTGAAATTAATTCCGGCAGTTTAAACCAATTAAAATAAGAATCGGATAAAAGTGAATGTGAAATAAGTGCCAGATAAAAGTGACGGAAGTGATGACGGCGTTTTCTATCCAAGAATAGTAAGAAAATTCAATTCATTTCGTTTATAATCGTAAATAACTAAATATTATATGTTAGATGCAACTTTTCCTTATTTTTTATAGACTTTCTAAGCAATTTAAATATGTTTTGTAAGAAAAAAAAATTCATACATAAAAAACATTGAAATGACTTAAATTTTCCTTTCGAGTTTCATTTCCGGCGACTGAAAAATGTTCGAGTAAATTTCCGAAAATGAATGACAAATCTTTGATCGAATTCCAGTTAGCTGATGCCGCTTCCAAAATTTGCGTGGATGTCATTTTCGATTTGAGTTCCCTGATAAGGCCCCGATTCCGGCGATTTTGTACGAAAAAATTAGCGTATTTTTAAGCGTCTTTCAGGAAAAAATTTATGAATTTTGTGTCGTCACGATTATGAAACGTTAATTTATTTGCGCAAAATAAAATTCACGGAGAGTGTCAGATGTAAACGATTCCTGACAACGTAAAATATGGCTACAATAGAATATCTACAAAATTTAGCGTATTTTAAAGCAACAAACAAAAGTTCGAATTTTCTTAAAGAAGAAACAAATTTTACAAATTCATTACATATTTTTTACTGGATAATTTCGCTTCCTTTCACCGATCTGGGTTATGTTTTGCTATTTTCCTCTTTTTCCCTTGTCTATCCTCATAGTTTCCCCGTTAGTTTTTATATTTTTTGTGCAATTTCTTACTCTGTTATGATATGAGCAAATCCCTTCCCCCACTCTAACCTGTGAACCGTTTTTTAAATATCCCGAACTTTTCACAAATGTTGGAGGATTTCCAAATACAAAATTAAATTTTCGTCTCGTGTGGGAGTGATTTTTGAAAAATTACCGAAAATAAAGTCATAAGTGCTTCGCCGGAAAACCCTTTTTCAGCGACCGCCTTTTCTTACTTAGGCCAGGGTCTGGCTCTTGCTGTATCCTAGTTTGGGAATTATTTTGTCCCATGAACCAATGTCTACACGTAAAGAAAAGATAATATAATGCGGAATCGTGACTATTACTAAAATAGTTAATTTCAATTACAAAAACTGTCAACATCGACAATTTTTCTGATAAATTTAACTACTTAGTAGTAAAATTTACTGTTTTGTGGTAAAATTGACTATATTTTCAATTGAAATTAACTATTTTAATGATAGTCCCGATTTTACATTATAAATTAGATAGATTTACTTTTTTTCCCCTCTGCGTGTATGTTAAGAAATATTTCTCTAATAGAGAAAACCCCACTATTGAAAATTATAACAAAAATACACTAGAGGCAACAATTTCTGAGGAGACTGGCGAAAATTTTTCGGTTTCGAGGTCAATTTTTTTAGTTATTAAGAAATTACAACATGGGGTTGCATAATTCCAGGACAAAAGTCTAGTTTCCAGGACGCTGATACAACGTACTTTGGAAAACCGTGTTTTTTCTTTATTTTCCAAATTATACAAAGTAATTATATTTCTTAATTTCTTAACATGTTGACTGCCACAATGGAAGTGAAAAAATCGGGTCGCAGAGACCAGTAGACTTTTTTATCAATGGTTTTATAATTCCCAAGTAACCCTTTGTGGTTTCAATTCAAAGGTTAAATGTCAAAAAACTGTGGAGCCTATTTTTTTTTATAAAAAAAATATGGCGGCCTGGGAGCCTATTTTTTCCAACGGTTTCATACAATTCGGTGCATCCAATGCTTTACCCGTAGCTTATACTAAAGTAAAATGCTGTCAGACCTCATGTGTCACACACGGCCTGGGGAGGCCGTTTTTATATGACACCACGTTGGTATCACACGGCAGTCAACGTGTTAATAAAAAAAATTGTTATTAAAGCAACATTTTTTGTTTTCCAACATTTTCTGATCTTTCATCCTGAAAAAAACGAAAAAAAAATACAACAAAGACATGCAAAAAAAATCATGCAGTTATGAAATAAAAAGTGTGTAAAAATGAAACAAAAAATAATGACAAATGAATTTTGGCTTATGTGCATGCAAACCAAATATAGAAGAAAAACCAAATTGAATTTGAAGTGATTATTCTTACAATGGTGATGCCATGGGTGATCCACCGAGTTTAACGGGTGGCGGTAACGGTAATGGTGATGGTGGTGGCTCCTTAACCAGTTGACCACTGCAATAAGGTAGCGGGAAACGCCAACCGTAAAGACTGCATTGTGAGTTTTTCGTTTTTTTATTTGGTTATTTTGGTTAACGGGATTCGTTACAATTTTTTTTTAGTTTAAAATTTGTGTTTATGTTTGTTAATTGCGTTATAATATGCGTTTTTCGTGTAAAATCAAAAGAAAATTTTGCGTTAAATTTTGAATTTTGTTTTTAATTGCAATTCTTGAATATTTTTTCTATGAGAAATGATGAAATGAGAATTTTGTATGCGTGTACGTGTGTGTATGATTTTTCCCAAGTGATATTCAAACACAAAACACGTGTTGTGTTAATTTATATGATTTTTTGATTAGAAAACACATATTTTAATACTAATACTTAACTATGGGTTGATATGAATAAAAGTGTTAACAATTAACGGGTAACTAACATAAATTTAAAACTATTTTAAAACCAGTAACAAAAAAAAAATGGATTAAAAACTTCGATTTTTCTCACCTGCCCAATTTCGTTTCCTCATCAATATCTGAGGGTGAACGTTTTGTTCTGCGGCACATTGAAGCAAGGACGCCCATTCGCAGCGTGACACAGCAAAGGAAATCAACAATGATGAGGATTAGAAGGACTCCACCAATTGCTATACCGACAATTGCAGCTGATGTTAGCACCTGTTTGTCGACTTTCAGTACTACGTCTAATCCTGAATATCGGAAGAAATATTGAAAAATAGCATATTAGATTTTATTAAACAAAATTAAAAATAATTTTACTACATCTAATTGTAAGTAATTTGAAAATTTGTAATTTGTGAAACAATTAAAAAGGACCTTGTATTTAGAAATTAAAAATTTTTTTAAGATGGTTTTTTGGCGTTTTTTTCAAAATAGATTTGGTGTAAAGGGTAATGGGGGGTCGCTGATCACGAATCCGTGGTCCGTTTTTCGATAGCTCTCACGGTTTGGCCAGGGCGCCTAGGGTCGCCTCAAAAAATTGTGCTAGCTCAAAATGGACAACGGATTTCGATTTCCCGTCCCCAAAAACCCCCACATTCCAAGTTTCAGCGCGACCAGCGAAAAACAGTTTTTTTTTGTGGAAAACGCGAAAAATTTGATAATTTTGCTTGACAACCGAACAAGACAAAAGATTCATCAAAAAGAGAGACCTTTTGATAAATGGAGCGATATTTTAAAACAGGGTCGTGCGAAAGCACATTACCGCCCGGGCGTATCTGGTGTCCCCATTTTCTTACAAAACGGCGTAGAAATTTACGTAGGAAGGTAAAGTGGGGAGGGAGGTATGATCTGTAAGGACAACAGAAATTTAAAAAGATTGAAGATTGAAAAGATTGAAGATTGAAAAGATTGAAGAAAATGCCAAAAAATAAATGAAAATGTGGTTAGAAGAGAGAGGGGGCACGCGTCATCAACTCCACAGCTTAGATTTAAATTTCCACACACTTTATATTCTC
The DNA here is from genome assembly GCA_964034945.1 of Chrysopilus asiliformis. Lineage (NCBI taxonomy): Eukaryota > Metazoa > Arthropoda > Insecta > Diptera > Rhagionidae > Chrysopilus > Chrysopilus asiliformis. The sequence continues at coordinate 63,858,998 of OZ035963.1, read as the reverse complement.
TCTTGAAGCCCTACAACATTAGTGGAGAAATTTGTTTTATATTTTTTAGTGCATTTTGACACTTGTTTTTAAAACTTGTTTTCTGAATTGTTTTTGATTTTATACTTTTCATGTTCGAATACAGTAGAATCCCGATAATTCGTACCGCGATCATTCGTATATCCCGCTAAATCGTATGAATTTGCTGGTCCCTTGAAAAAAATTCCGATAATTCGTACCCCGATAATTCGTATATCTCGCTAATTCGTATGAATTTGCTGGTCCCTTGAAAAAAATTCCGATAATTCGTACCCCGATAATTCGTATATCCCGCTAATTCGTATGAATTTGCTGGTCCCTTGAAATACGAATTATCGGGATTCTACTGTATATATTCTTGCCTTTGACATATCCTTATGGACTTTCTGACTTCAGAATCGGATTCAGCGACCCCAAAAACCACCAGATGAGATTTCTTCCGGAAAGTTTCAGGAAAAGGATAATCCAATTACCCTTACAGGGTCTTCCGTTGTCCCTACATGTCAAAATCGGATTTAGCGACCCAAAAACCCACCAGATGAGATTTCTTCCGGAAAGTTTCTCCAGAAAATTACCCTTACAGGACCTTTCGTTGTCCCTACAGACTTCTTAATGTCAGAATCGGATTCAGGGATCCCAAAATGACCCAGACGAGATTTTTTCCTGGAAAATTTTAGGAAAAGGGGTATCCATGCAGGACCTTCCGTTGTCTTTACAGACTTGTTATCGTTAGAGTCGGATTCAGCGACCCCAAAGATCCTACACAAGAGGTTTTTTTTGGGAAATTTAAAGAAAAGGATAATCATGTTGTCCTTACTGGAGCTTTCATTTTCCTTATCGACTTCTTAATGTCAGAATCGGATTCAGCAACCCCAAAAACCGCCAGATGAGGTTTTTCCCTGGAGAATTTTAGAAAAAAGATAGGGACGTTATCCTTACAAAACCTTTCGTTATCCTGAAAGCACGCTTATCCTTTCAGGATAACGAAAGGTTTTGTAAGGATAACGTGCCTATATTTTTTCTCAAATCGTTATGACACTGTCGTCAAAGCTACTAATATGTGTAAAATTTCAAGTCAGTCGGATGAATGGAACTGGGTCAAAAATAGATTACAAAATTTGACCCTTACAGACAAACAAACAGACAGGCAAACAAATGGACAGACAAACAAACAGAGAGACAAACAAACAGAGAGACAAACAAATAGACAGACAAACAAACAGACAGACAAACAAACAGACAGACAAACAAACAGACAGACAAACAAACAGACAGACAAACAAACAGACAGACAAACAAACAGACAGACAAACAAACAGACAGACAAACAAACAGACAGACAAACAAACAGACAGACAAACAGACACGGAAGCAAGTTAAAGAAAAGCTTTTAAAAAATTTTCGCGGGGAAAACAGGGTAGCATCGCTCAGATACCCCATAAGGGCGGATGCCCGGATGCCCCATAACTGTTGGTACGCCAATTATAGATTTAAGAATCGCTAATTTAATTTCGATCCAAGGGATGTTTGCTCATTTTTGACCCATTTTTCAGATCTGTTTTGGGCTGACAGTCGCTAACTTTGGCAAGGATAATATAACGATGCCATTTTTTAATTGTTTCACATATTCTACACTTAAAACTAATTGTATTAGTATATTAAATATAAAAATTTAAATTCTTTATACAAAATTCATGAAAAAAACTTCCATAAAAAAATTCCGTTTTCCATAAAAATTGAAAAAAACCAATGTACAATAAAAACAAAGAAACAAACAAAAAGCGTGTCTCAATCCATGCCAAAAAAAAATATAATTACAAAATCTGTTTCTTTTTGGGAAAATTTATGTACAATTTTTCAAAAGCCAATCAAAATTTATGTGTATCTGATGTGTTAAAACCAAATTTGAAGAACCAAACTCAAAACTAACCATAAATTTCGATGGAGCTTTTTCGGAAAACTCAAAAAATTAAACGAGAAAACAAAATTATTTTCATTTAATAAGCGCTAAATGCCACCAAAGCAAGCAATGATGTTAAAAAAAACCTTTTTTTTTCGTCAATTTTCTTGTAGTATCAAACAATTTTTTTTTAAATTTCAATCAAGGAGTTTTTATTAGCATTTTTGGTGTCTGGCACATATCTGCCACTAGATTTGTCTCCTATTAAGTGACCGTTATGTGCCCATGTACCAAAAATGCAAATAGTGACCTTTGATTGTAAGTTAAGTACGATTTTACGATTTTTAGTTACTCCTAAATTCAGCTTAGAACTTAAGACAGCAGTGGCAAAAAGCACCTGAACCCATAAAAACATTTCTTTTTTTTTTTGCATACAAGGGACATAAACATATTAACAATTAAACTAAAATACTTAAATATTCAAAAAAAGGAAGGAAATTATAATAAAACATTCTCCTTTACATAATTTTAAAATTAAATTAAAAACTAAAAAATCATGTGAAAGTATTTACAAAAAATTTTACAAAACATAAAAAAATATAAACTTAGGAAAATGATTTTACAATTTTTTTAGAATTTTCTTGAGACATTTTACGTAGTAATTTGTATAGATTTGATGTAAGATTGCTGGTTAGAAATGTGTCTAGACACAAACAAGATTTGAATATTAATTGAAGAAGATTATAGAAACAACTAAACGCTATTCTGTACGTTTTTTTTTGTTAATTTTCCCTAAATAAACTGGACAAATTTTTAATGTATTTTTTTTTCTTTTGTAATTTGAGAAGATTGTGTGAAAATAAAATGAGTTTTGGAAAATAAACACCTTTTGTATATAAACATTTAAAACTTTAAACAGAAACAATTAAAACATATATAAGATAACATGAATTTAATCGGTATAATATTAATAAAGTTAAATATCTTAAATGTAAGAAAAAATATTTATTTTACTCTAAAATTACCTTTGCGTCTGTCTGTAAATCTGAATAAAATAAATTGCTAGGTATTTCAATTACAACGAGAAAGCGTTGCGAAAGAAATTATCTCGAAAACGGTTCATTATTATCTCGAAAACGGTCGCATTTGTAAAATTTGCTATTTTTTATGAGAGCTTGGAATGCTTTTAAAGCCAGGTCGAAAACGATTAATTTTATGTTTGACAATTGAACCATTTCTGATTCATGGTTTTTACGTGACCTTCTAGCATTGAATTCTATAAAAAAACTAATCTTTCAATCGTTTTTTTTTGTTTGTTTTGCATTGCTGTAGAAATAATATTTTTTTTGGTAAAATATAAGAGGATTGCAGAAAATTTAACGCACTTTTTTAACATTTAACCAAAGATTAGGTAGACAAAGATAAGAATCCTAGAACAAATTTTGGAGTTCCAAAAAAATCCGACAGCGTAAATGGAATTTTTAGAACGCTTTGCAAAACGATTATTTTCGTTAATACTTTGACGCTTAAAGCTTGTCCCACAATTCGAGCGATGCGGCAGCGGCGCGGCGCGGCGCGGTTAGCTCAGAGCAGCATGGTGACAGCCGCTGTCATTGTCTAAACCCCAATTACGCGGTACGGCTGCCGTGCGGTGACAGGTCAATCTGTGTTCTCATAACCTAGAAATCGCAGTGAATTTGAATATTATGGTGCAGTGAATATAAATTTTATTTTACTACATAAAATGGACTATCAAAATATTGCATTCATTGCATTAATAGGTGCAACAACACTCAGAAAATATAAACAACTGTTTGGAGATGCCAGACATAATATAACGAGCATTCCGAATACATATTAAAGTAGGATAATTCACCACTTGTGACATCTCTGTTAACGCCACCGCGTCTGAAAGTAGAAACTAGACCTACTCTTCGCGGTGCCGCGCGGCTGCCGCGGTTGATCATCGCGCAATTGGACACCAACTCATATAACCCTATAGTTTCTACTACCACCTGTCACCGCGCTGCGCCGCGTTGCGCGTAATTGCGGTACAGGCTTTACTGTCAAAAAATCAATAAAAATATTTAAATTGCATGCGTTATTTGATTGAGATTCATTACTCTCCAATATTTTCTATACACTTTAAAATTTCTATGGAAAGGTCTGTTGTTGCGTGTCTTTAGTTATCTAATCTTTGATTTAACTCTCATTTTTTGTACCTCCTGATGAATTAGCATATTTTGGAAATGAAATAAATAATATAAAAGCTGGAGGATGCTCCAGTAATTAGTTTGCATCTTCGATAGAGTGAACATCAAATGATGTTAGGTTCAGACACATACGGGGTTTTTCCCTTACCTCGGTAATAACTAGGGGGGAGTTCGAGATTTTGAAATCCCGAAGATTTATACTTGGAAATGATGTTAAAGAGGTTTTAATAAATTCGAGTCATCTTACAAACAGTATCCATAAGGATATTATTCGCCGCACGACGGCGATGTGCCCGCGACAAAAATTGCTTATCACCGCGATTTGCATGGTGATGAAATAAGTGAATAAAGACAACACGGCTGCTTAAAATGCTATTTGGCTGACCTTGTCTCCTGTAAAGTATGTGTGGTCGACATAAAAATTTCTTTGGGTCCGTTGGGCGGCGGAAAAACGCAGTATAAATCTTTGATAAGAAAAAGATTTTTGAATCTCTCAAAGACACATAAACTACATACTGTACTTAATCTTGAAATCCTTGCAATTTAAAACATCGATAATGCTAATTAATCAGTTATTTGTAAAACAAACCAGGATCACAAGGAGATTTTTTGAATGGGGTTATCGTGATGCCAAAACTAGTTTCTCTGATCAAAAAAATTTCATTTTTTGCTTATATGGTTTTAACATTTTTTCACTTATTTTAAATATATTCCATATAATTATGTATATTTCTTATTTATATATATTATATCTCTTAGATATTTCGATTTTGAATCCATTTTCCATTAATTTAAATTATCATAGAGCTGATGTGTTTATTTACAATTTTTTTTAAAATATTTTTCTAATCCTGTATGAGGAATGAATTGTATGAGAACAATTTTCTATGTTTATTTTAATTAATTAACTACTTTTTTTTGGTAGAAAGTGTACATTTATACAAAAAACTGCAGATTTTAGATATTTTACTCGTGTTATGATTTTTTTTTCGCTCGTTTTTATAAAACATATGTTTTTTGCTAAATGGTAAATTGTTCGTGGAGATAATGTAATTGTCGTCGAATTTTTACTGATATTTTTGGTTCGTTTTCAGCGGGGAAGTGAGAGAAACTTTTGATTTCATAAATATTTTAATGGAAGCTCATTAGTTTAGAACACTTTTAAAAAATTTCAGGAGTGATATTCCCACAGAACTATATAACATAGAACAACTGTCACCATACAAAGCTCTGCTGAAAAATGGTCCCAAAAGTATTTCCCTCTTTATCGTACTTGAACGCATCCACTGAACTGTATAAGGTCGCGAAATTCAAATTTAGTTTGCCCCGAAATTCAAATTTCGCAAGTTTGAGACTAACTTTAGGCACAAACAAATAACTTTAGGCGCCAACACCATTCCGAAAGTCTATTTTCCTTTGACAGCTCACGGTTTAAACGAGAGGACTATATTTATTTTCATACGGTTATCTTGCTCTTACTTGACTCGTTTTGATTCACTGAACTGTATTGAAATGGGACCATTTGAGACAGCAAATCGAGCGATCTAGTATATCTATGGATATTCCGTAACTTGTTTCAAACGTTTATTTCGAGTTAGAAGAACAAGAAGTATACGCTGTCTCTGTTTTGACCGAAATAAATGACAGAGAGAACCGGAGATAGCGAATACCACTTTTTTATCTAACTCGAAACAAACGCTTGAAACAAGTTACGGAATACCACTCCTGGTTTTCAACAAGTTTTTCTATGAAAGGAAAAAGTAATTGAAAAATCAGTCGGTTTTTTACCAGCACGTAAAAGTGAAATTCACTTAAATCTAGCTTTTAAAGACTTGGACCTGGTTTCAAAAATTGTTTTATCGTAGGCGGGAAAAGAGGGGGGCGGTGGGGGTACATTTTTGGATGATACATTTTTGGATACATTTGGATTTTGGGTCCAATTTGACTAAAAAACTACACGAAGATATTTTGGTCTTTACATGTTGGACCCAAAAACCTTCAGGAGCGAAAATTTGAAAAAAAATTAAAGGTTTTCCAATTTATCCACCTTAGATACCACCAATCCTAGCAACGTCTCTGGACGAATCCTAAAAAATGGTGGCTAATATAATTATTTTCATTTTGCTGATTCTTTTCATTTTGCTGATTCTTTTCATTTTGCTGATTCTTTTCATTTTGCTGATTCTTTTCAAAAAACCAGTCTTGTAGACTCGGCTTCTACATATTTTACCTTTTTCGAGATTTTATGGTAAAAAAAATATTTCTCAGCTATCACTTTTTGCTTATTCTTTTCTCAAGACAAAACTTGTGAGTTCTGACAAAAACCACGTTTTTTACTTAAAATTTCATTGCCAGAACTCACAAGCTTTGTCTTGAGAAAAGAGAAAAAGAAATGATCTTGCGGTGGTCACCCTGATTTGAAAAATAACACAAGAAAGCCAAAATAGATTTTTTTATGCACTTTTTCTACTTGTTCAGCATTTAGCATTGTGTCCTAGGCTATTTATCATAAAAATTAGAGTTTTTTTTAAAGTCATTTGGCATTGCTAATTTCGAATCAGGCAGTAGTTCGTCTAAGTATGGTCGTACACGGAGCAACTTTCGGGCATCAGGATGCCGCAACTTTATCAAATTGTGGGAAAGAAACGAGTTCGGCAAGAGGGGAAAAGTTGCCACTCGAAAAGTGTTCTTCACGTGTTCTTTTACGCACACAAACGAAGTCGCTCGTGTAGCACGTCAGCATGCATGTGTGCGTAATTTCATTGAGTCAGTCGGTGCTTAGCCACCGACTCGTAAACATATCCCAAACAAACAAAAATTGCATGCAAATAATGAAATACCAGTTCCAGGTAGTTTTATTTTTCAGGCAGGTAGGTAAATAACAAAATAACCAGTCCTTATTCTTCTATTGTTGGCAGTTTCTATTGTGGCAATTAATGTTGCCTCGGTGCTAGCTAGAAAGGGAATGAGCTGGAAATACAACACATATATGAGAACCACACACACATGAGCGGTCGCTTGTTGTAAACAAGTTTTTCCTACTAAAAAGTGAAGAAGCGTGTACGTCGGAAAGGCATTTTGAGGACCAAAAGTTGCCGTGACGAGATGAAGCGTGTGCGGTGGCTCTAAGACAGCAATAGTTCTTAAGATCTATAGGGTGATTTATAAGTGGGTTTCATACTTAAAAGTAACATGTCCACTACACCTGGAATAAATTTCAGCCCGATATCTCAATTATTCTGTGTTTTATTTAAATACAAAATTGTTATGTCCTTGTTGAAAGACCCGATATAATTATAGATATTAATGGGTCACCCCCTATACTTGAAAAACTAGAGCTAACACAGCCAAACCACTTCCAAATGCGATGATAAATCACCAAAAATTCGATGGGATCAAAAATTGTGTTGGCCGGTGTAAAGACTGCAGTGGTTTCGTTTTTTAATATTTATGAATGGATTGTTCAAAATTTCGTAAAACTTGGTCAACTGGTTTGAGGTTTTGGAAGCCACAGTCAACAGTATGTAAAAACGTTTCTTGTTCTTTAACCCCTTCACTACTAGTGTCCTCTCCACATGCTAAAATTGTCAGGCCCAAAAGGTTATATTTATGAAATTTGTAGTTATTGTAAAAAAATTGTTTTTGCTCCAGGGAGTGAAAGGGTTAAACAAACATCGATTTAAAACATTGAAGACTAATTTTGAAATTGTCACTTCCGAAACTGAAATACATTTCCCGCAATTTTTTGAAAAATTCGACGCAATTGTGAAAAAAGTGTTTAACATCTTCATAGTTTTGTTGAATTACATCAGTTTTATTGTCTTATACGTATAAAATTTTGGCAACTACTTCATTATTATAACATTTAAAGATTCGTTTATTTGATTTTTATGTGATTTTAGATATATTTCCTTATTTTAAGCATTCACATTCACAAATTAACCGGTTTTCTACACAATTTGCACGATTTTTTTTAAGAAACTCTACCGAAACTGTTTCGCATTTCATATCAAAGTGTTAATTTAGTTATGTAAAAATTTGAATGGATTTTATTTACAAAATCTCGAATAATGTCGTCCTTACTTGAATGTGGAAACTATCTAATGTGATTATTATTTCTTTAAATTGATATATATATAGTATTTTTATGCTCGTATATTACATTAATTGATTTTACAGTTATCTCATTAGCAATTTAATTACAGTTTTCGTTATAAAAATGGCAGTTTTCATTATTATGTATATTTTCAAACATTTATCTTATTTAATTTGTTCAGAAAAAAAAATATTGTTTAAAAACAAACAAAAATTAGATTTTTTTTTTTAACACATTCCAATGCTCAACATTAAATTTAAGCCTTTTTCGCTTAGAGAAAAATGCGACATTTGTAAGGTTTGCAGACTGCTCGTTTAAAAAAAATGCTACATTTGTAAGGGGTTGCTACCCGTCAACAGTGCGGGCTGTGATAGCATTTTATACTGAATATGATAGAACATAACCCGGCCCTTACACGCGTCTGTAGAGCTGACACAGTCGCTGACCCAGTCTCGTGTAAATGCACTGACTGCCAGTTCGCTAAATGTATTTTAATGCGTTGTCAGTAATTTGACATTTGAAGTCTGTGCTACTGACAGACTTTATAGTCGCGTGTAAGGGCCGGGTAAGGAGTCCTGTCGAATGGCCGATACCGTAATGAGATTTTTTTTAATATAAAATACTATTTTCATCTCAATATTAATAAAAAAAAGAAATAAAAAACATTACAACGGATATTAAAAAGAAACAATTTGTTCTGACAAATATTAAAAGACCATTCCCTAACTTATTGAGTCTTTAATATTCCAGGATGATCTCGTATTATCCATCCGGTCAATGTTAAAATCCATAACTGTATGAAATATAGTCCAGAAACTTGAATAAAATTCCATTTTCCGTTGGGAAAACACCCGGAGAAGTATCCATTTGAAAAATAAAAGGGAGAAATCCTTTTTTTTTGGTCCAGTTCTTAAGCAGGATGAACCCGATATGAAGAAATAAAAATTATCCTCTATATGTAAGTTTCAGCCAACCTTATAATAACGACATAGACATTTCCTTTTTTCGATTTCCTGTTTCGGTCGAGTCATCCTTTTCACATTTTTCTCATAAACTTTTCCTCGTATTTGTTTTCCCAGTTTTCTGACCATAACTTTTAATGATTGTAGAAATAACCATACCGTTATTAATGTAAAAATAAAAAAGAGTTGTATTTAATGTTCACCAGTTTACACATTTTTCGTAATTAAATTAAACTGGAATCAAAATATGTGAAATTGTGAGACTGAAATTTAATTTCGTTGAGCATAACTCTACGTACAATAATTTAAATTAATTAGTTTAAAACAATATAATAAGCAAAAATGCTAGTGAGTCCTATAAAAATGGGAAAAATATGAAATAGTGGAATCTTTTAGTAACTATTCGCAAAAATGGGGAACGTGCACCGAAACTTTGGGTGAGCTTCCTATAATTTTGGTACACATTCCTAATTTTTTGGGAATCGCGACTATAAAACTCCACCAAGTATGCCAAATTTCTTCATTTTTACTGGAATCGCTTCCATTTAAGTTTTTCTTTGTAATAAGTTTGATTTTTTTTTCTGGAATGCTAACAAAAATATTTTAGTAAATTTACCCTGTCCCAAAAAATCATAAAAATTTGTTTTTTTTCCTATGTTAGACACTGTGATATTTACTATTATTACATGGAGTTTTTTTATATAAAAAATGCAACACGGTTTCTATGGAATATTTAATATTTTTTTTGCTATTGATATGCTATTTTAGTTATATTATTTTGTTCTTATCCTGAATGCTATTTTAGTTAACCCATTAATGCCCATGAGAAAACCACTGAATATTTTTAACACAAAAACCAATTTATTCTTTTATAATAAACAAAATAAAAAGAAAATTTTGTATATAAATCGGTGGTAATAAGTTAACACGTTCGTGACATTTGCTTTTTCAAATTTTTTTACATTTGGACATCGTGTACCACGGGTGGTACACTAGCGATTTGTTTTCTGGCGGTTGTGCGCCATCGGTGGTACACGGTGCGTGTTTTTATATTACTTCCACAAAAAAACTACCGCACTATTTACTCGCGCGGTTTAAAAAAACTGTACATGTACCACCAGTGGTACACGATGTCATGAACGTGTTAAAATACTTTAACCCGATTTTCAGGCGAAACCAAAGTGATCTGTTTGTAAATGGAAATCCAGATCAGTTTAGTTTCGCCTTAAAATCGGCTTAAGCTACTTTAACTTGTTACCACAGATGTATCTGGTGTACTCGTTTGAGTACAGCGGGCGTTAATGGGTTAGGGTAATATTTTTTACTATACTGAAGATTTTTTTTATTATAGAAGTTTTGCTTGAAGATCCGTTTTCGAGATTTTAGCCGAGTTGTTCAACCCATTTTTGTTCAGCCTTTTTGCAACTTTGACTTGTATGCGGTAACAATACCAATCAAAGTTGTTCAAAGTAGGTTAAGGACAGTAACCGTTTTGGAGAAGTACAACATCTGCCAAAATGCCAAAATCTCGAAAACGGTGTCTTATATGAAAAGCAGCAAAACTTGCACTTATGAAATTTCTCGAGAACGGGTCTATTCATTAAAAAACTTATGAATGAGGAAATGACGCCATGCTAAAGTCCAGTTGTACATTTTTGGTGTTTTCTTGAAAACGGTTGTAAAACTAAACGACCTCTGTCTAGGGCTAATTACACAGAAGTTGTTATGCACCCGATTTTTTTAACGTTTTTCTCAAAATCGCGATCAAAATAGTTTTCTTTTTTAATTTCGAAAAAGCCGCTTTTTTAGTTCCGATTGTTGACTAAAGCGGTGGGTTTTTTGATAAGTTATCAAAATACGAAAAAATACTTTCTAAAACCTGGCTTTTCAAGCTTTTACATAAACAATAACTAATTTCAACAAAAAATTTAAAAAAAAAATAAATTTTGTGTTCAAATTAGACATTGTTTATGTAAAAGCTTGATTGCCGCGAACCTATAAAACAGGGGTGCTCAAAGGTGATGTAAGTAAAAACAAAAGTTCAGAAACTTACGTGCACCAAAGCACAAACAAGAGTATGTCGCGTTAATTATTTCTGACCATATAACAGTGGATTACAAAATACAAGTTTTTTTTCTGATCAACAGTGGACTACAAAAGCGATCGAATCAATTCAGAAATTTATTTTTGCGTCAAAATTTTATAAATTCGGGTTTCGAAAAGTCTCTCACTCGAAAAGAGTACCTTGTTGTTTAAATACGCCCCTTATTAGTTGACTTCTATTGAAAAAATTATTTTTCACCTCTAAAATTCGTAAAAATTCTTCAGTATAGTAAAAAAAAGTTGGCGGAAAATACCATATACCATGTCTATAAACAATGAAAAAAAAAATTGTTAACATCAGTTAATATTATATTTACGATATTTTACTTAATTAATTAATCTATTATAATCGTTCAATATTTAAATCCGTTTAATTTAATAATATACAGTTATTTTCTTCGTATTAGTAGATAAACAATTTTGCTTAAATTAACAACGGAAATATAAAATTTACTTTAAATTCTTCATAAAAACATTGTTTATTCTCTGTTAACAAATTTTACTTTAACTTTACATATAATTTCCTTAAAAAAAAGTCTTTTATTTTTTTATGTGGTATTTATAATTTCAGTACTTGTTAATTACAATCATGGCGGAATGTATTAGTGGTGAAAATTTTGTGGTGAATTTTCTACTAAAATGTGGTAGAATTGAATTATTATAAGTTTTGTTATTTTTTTTTGGAGACCCTCTAGGCATGGGGCTTAGCCGGGCGAGGAAGTTGAGGAGGGATCACATTTCTTAGATTATTGGTACCAAAAGTTTACACATAAAAACCCCCGCCTGGATTTAAAAACAAATTAAAGCAAATGTTTTTGGTGGTTTTGAACTTAACAGAAGGGGAGACGGGGAGATTTTGGAAATGCAGGCGGTTGAAACTATTAAAAGTTTATCCGCTAAAGACTCTATTCGATTTAAATCAAAAATTTAAATCAAATTTTAAAGTGAGTTTGAAGATAGCAGGCGAGGGGGTAAAAACCAGGGGGGAAAGAGGGGCGGTAATATGTTTTTTTAAGTATTTTAGTCAGATTTTTGGATCCAAATGCATGAGGTTTGATACTTCTTGCGTATTTTTTAGAAAGCTGATCGATATTACGATATAATATATTACAAAGTAAGGTATTTTATTAGTAGATTAGCAGTGATTTCTAATTTAAAGCACTTTCTTGTGTATTCTTTTATGTATTTGAGTTAGGTGGTGGTATTTTTTTTAAACACATCACGGTAAGTTGTACCTTTTTCAGTCACCCTTCCCCAATCGCCTGGTTTCCCTTATTATTATTTTTTAAAATAAATTTCAAGCCACTTTTACTCATTCGTTCACCCCTTTTCCCCCCAAATGATTGATGTATTTTAAAAATTACGCCTTATATGCTTTCGGTGCCAGTGACGAAGTAAAACTTTTTCCAATACTTTTTACACAAATTTTACAAGACAACTGTAGCAATTTTACTACAAACTCTGTCATCGAAATTCACCAGTTTTCACCAATAATACAATTACCATCGTAGATTATTAAGCAAAGTTCTTGATTGAAAAAGAAAAGATATATTAATGGTCTCTATAAGTTGTTGATAATTCTATTGTACAGTTTTTAGTTACCATCTGTGTTAGATTACAATTACAATTTTTAGGAATTTTGCAATCCCACTGCTGAATTTTTCGTTGTTTTGCAGTTTTTGTTGAACTTGAACTCGACGAAGACACAATATGGTAGTACGCTGTAGAAGACAGTGTTGCCAATGCCGACATCAAAACAGCCAATATTAATCTCGGCCAGTAGTTACTGTTTTTGAGAGATGTTCCACTGTTGTATGGATTATCTACGAATAGGTTTTTAACGTTTTTTCTATTCTCAGCAACGTTTCAAATCACAAATTTGGTTTTTTTGTTTTTTAATTAAAAATTTTTACTCAAAAGTTTTTGTTTTTTAAGAAAAAAATTATTCATTAGAAAAGAATAATTTCAAAGTGTTTTTAAATATTGAAATAAAATATTGTTTATTTTTGTCGAAAGGTTTGTGTCTAGTCTAATAATTGATGAATAAAAAAAATTTATATCGATGTAGTTTTCGAATTAGAGAGAATTAAGAGAAATGGATTATTATTTTTTCGAAAAAAATAATTATAATAAATTATGACTATTTTAATTGAATAAATGTTTTGGATTAATTCTGAGAATGTGTTGAAATAAAAGAAATTAACAATAATTTCTTTGTAAATGTTGGTCTTTTAAAAACAAATCACTTGCAACAATGATATTTTTGTAATGAAAAATTATTAATAATTTCAGGAACTCACTAGAACTAGAATTAATTAAAGAAAATGTTTTTTTTTATACAAAAGAAAATCTTTTCCACTAGTAAAGTTTACAAATATGAGAAATGAAATTTGAAAACCCGGTTTTTTTTAATAAAAACGCAACAAAGCGTTAATTTTCCTTAACTTTAAGTTAATTCCAAAGACAAAAAAGAACAATTAAATAATTACAAACATTTGAATTGTTGTTTTTTTTTAGTGTTTTGAATTAGATATAGACAGACAAAAAACCATTCGCATGCCATTTAATTAATTATTTTTAATGTTTATTAATAACATAAAAGATACTAAAACTAAAATTAATTAAATTAGATTAACTCACGTTTTCAATTCAAAAAAATATCTCATCTGTTTTTTTTGTTGTTTCAAAAAACAAAACATTCCCAGCACAAATAATTAAACACTGCAATAACAATTAACTAAGAGATTTTTTTAAATATAGTTTTTGTTGTAGTTGTTGTCATATTTTGTAAGATTTTCAAGGTTTACACAGAAAAAATTTTATTCACTTCACTTTATTAGATTGAGAACCGCAGTTTTTTTTTAAATTCCGGCAACGACATTTTTTTTTTTGACAATTTCGGTTTCTTTTCAAATTTAATTATTTTCCGTACCTGTTCAACGAAGTGAACGTTTTCAGATTGTAAACACTTAAAATTAATTTGTGTTACCAATTTTTGACTATTTCTATCTCAACGAAATAAAACGTAAAACAGCTAAACTAAAAAACCAAAAGATTTTTGATTTTGTGTTAAAATTTCGCTAATTGCTTAATTTTAAAGCGTTTTCCTATAATTTTATAAAATCCAAAGATAAAGTGCAATTTTTATTGGCTGTAAATTTAACTAAAAATTGATCCAAAAAACTATTTTATATTCATCTAAATCTAATACAGTTCAAAATTATAAGAATGTAAAAAACTGAACAAAATGTTGTTATTAAGGAAAATTCCAATATTTTTCTACCAGAAAATGTGTCCTCTATGTTATATTTTTTGTAATTGTGATTCTTCCTATTCTTTTCCGTCTTCGCAATTGCTTCAAAATTGCTAAAAAAACTGGTATTTTGAGGGATGACTGACACAGGCCCAGAGCCAGGGGGAAGGGGATTGAAACCTACCCCGAAATTTATAAAAGAAAATTCCACAGGGGACTTTTTACCTTCAGAATTGGATTCCGCAATCCCAACAATCCCTAGATGAGATTAATTTCAGAAAATTCGAGGAAATTGGTTATGACTTTATCCTTACAGGACCTTCCGTGATCCTTACAGATTTCCTAATGCCAGAATCGGATTCAGCGACTCCAAAAGCCCCCAGATGAGATTTTTTCCGAAAAATTTGGGAAAAAGGATAGTCGCGTTATCCTTACAGGACCTTCCGTTATGCTTAGAGATTTCCTAATGCCAGAATCGGATTCAGCGACTCCAAAAACCCCCAGATGAGTTTTTTTACGAAAAATTTGGGAAAAAAGATCATCACATTATCCTTACAGGACCTTCCCTTAGCTTTACAAGGACGAAGTAGTGAAAATATGATATTGTCATCACACTTACGTATGTGTGCAAAATTTTAAGTGAATCGGATCCGTGGAAGTGGGTAAAAATTGGACTGCAAGATTTGGCCCTGACCGGCAGACAAACAGACAGACAGACAAACAGACAGATACGAAAGCAAGCTAAATAAAAGCTTTTAAACCTGGGTTTAAGTTGTTTCAACTTCATGACAAAAGTCATTTGATATGCGTAAAAAATGCTTAAAAAATTGCATGAACTTCCCCTCCCCATTATGATTAAATTTGGTTCTGAGTGCCTAAATTTGGTTCTGAGAGCCTAAATTTGGTTCTGAGAGCCTAAATTTGATTCTGAGAGCTTAAATTTGGTTCTGAAAGCCTAAATTTGGTTCTGAGACCCTAAATTTGGTTCTGAGTGCCTAAATTTGGTTCTGAGAGCCTAAATTTGGTTCTAAATTTGATTAAATTTGATTCTGATTAGATTTTGTTCTACCAACCTAAAGGGTCTTTCAACAAGGACATAAAAATTTTGTATTTTAATAAAAACGCACCCTAAAACTTTTTTTTATGATCTGGCAATGCTAAAACGTCTACAAAATATTAATTCGTCCTGTACTTATATATGGATGCGAAACGTGGACGCTAACGCAGTCCCTAGAAAGACTTCTCGACAATTTCGACAGAAAGGTCCTCCGAAAAATATATGGACCGGTGAAAGAAGGAGACTCGTGGCGACTCCGTTACAATCATGAATTACACCAGCTATTCGACGACCCGCCAGTGTCGACCACAATCAAGCTCCGTAAACTCTGAATACCGAAACAGGTGCTAAGGGGCAGAGCTCAAGGAAACCGGCCGAAAGGAAAACCGCGAAAACGCTGGGAGGACTCAATCGACGCAGACTGCAGAGCAGTCCTAAATGTCGCGAACTGGAGGTCGAAGGCGTTAGACCGAGACAACTAGAGGAGGTGCATCAGGGAGGCCAAGGCTCGGTTCGGGCTGTAGCGCCATCGGAAGAATGCTAAAACGTCAGTCAAGGTTTACATTTTTATCATGGTGAAGTTCACGAACGAGCAACGTTTGGAAATTATTAAAACTTACTACCGAAATTCTGAGTCGGTGGTCGCAATCGTGTAATCTCGAGAAATGGTCCGGTCGAATGGCCACCTCGCTTATGCGATTTAACGCTGTTGGATTTCTTTTTATGGGGTTATGTTAAGTCGTTGGTTTATGCCAACAACGTTAGAGGAGCTCAGGAACAATATCGAACGCAAAATTGCCAACGTTCCGGCCGATATGTGTGGAAGAGTGGTGGAAAATTGGCTCCAAAGAATCAATCAGCAAACGTACTCGCGGTGGCCATATGAACGACATCGAATTTCATACTTAAATGTAACATGTCCACTACACCTGGAATAAATTTCAGCCCGATATCTCAATTATTCTGTGTTTTATTTAAATACAAAATTGTTATGTCCTTGTTGAAACACCCGATAGAAGCAAGCTCCTTCCACGAAAAGAAATCCTGACTACTGGCCTGAACTGTACGGATGGGTAACAAGGAGGTGGCCTAAGCGTCATTGGAATTAGTGAAAATACCAATAAAGAGAAATGCGCCGCAGACCAAATCCGCTTTTGAAATACGTTCGCTTTTAGTGGAAAATCGTAGAAAAAATACGCCGCAGGGAAAAAAAGATGTAATTTACAGTTACACCCAGCCGTAGTGGAGTGATCAGTATTTTCTAGCGTTTAAAAAACGTGGGGCAAAAGTTTAGTTGCCGGGACGTCAGTACTGTGCCGGTCATTCCGGGATGTTATTTTGCGAAACCGATTTCAACTATTTTTGTGATAAAATTAGAAAAAAATCCTAGAGTGCAAGCCGTGTAATCTATAATCTAAATCACAATCATTATCAACTTTTTCAATAACGCAGAGTTTCGTTATACCCGATAATTAATTAAAAATTTGAATAATAAACGTTTTGTAAAATTTAACAGAAAAAAAACTAGAAAAACTGAATTCAAAAGAGATACTGGAAAAAATCATTTGCGCTTTGGTTACTAAAAAAACATAAAAATTGAAATTGTTAGAGAAAAAATTAAAATTTCAAGCGTCATACAAAATACAGATGTTTGATATCAACTCAACATAGATAATAATGCTACATCAATTCAAATTGCCGAGCGCATAACAAATGATTAATTATTTTAAAACAGGTGTGGTTAGTTGCTAAATAAAAAAAATAACAATATTTGGTTTTTACGCATTTTTCATTTCATTTAAAAATAATGTAAATCTATATAAATTGGTCCATAATTAGTTTTGTTGAAAAATATATAAACATTCGCACACAGATAAATTTACTATTAAAGTAATTTCTTTTTTCAAAAAAAATAATCTCACATCTAAAAATTACTTAAAACTATAATTGAAAAAAAACAAGATAATAAAATTAACGAAATCTTTCTATTATTACGAAAAAACTACATTTAAAAAACTTATCTGATTAAAATATTAAAATATCTACTTAAATTATTTAAAAATTAATTCAATCAACAACTAAAGGTAGAGTAATTAAAAACTTTTGCATACATTTAACGAAACAAAATGATGTTTAAAAATCCTGGGCACCAATCATGTATTCCGACGCGTCTCTGTCTTTCGACTTCGACGCGGCTTTTAACTCTTGACTTCGCCATATCTGCAGCTTGAAATTTCGCGGAATCGTCACTATGAATCGAAACGTGATTCTGACTGTCACTCCAGGAAATTTGAAGCTGCTGATATGGCGAAGTCAAGAGTCAAAAGCTGCGTCGAAGTCGAAAGACAGAGAGACGCGTCGAGATACATGATTCCAGCCCTGAAATGGCTTACTATTTTAAGTGAAACCAAAAGTACATTTCATGTGTGTTTTAAATTAAAGTTAATTCGTTTTTGCAACGTTAAATGTGTGCACTTTTGGGATTGGTTTGATGAGAATGCAAAAGATAAAAAAAATTGTTGTTGTTTTCAGATTTTATCGTAAAAATATGAATGTATATTTTATGATAAAAGAAAAATAATTAAACATGTTTACAAGATATAATTTAAATCCTATTTCATAATTAAAGTAGAATTACCTTTAAAAAAAAGTTATTAAAATAAAATCTATATTTAATTAAATTAAATATTCGAGTAGTACGTGGATTTATTACAAAAAAATTGTCATAAAATTATGTTGAAAAAAATGGGAAAACTTTTTGTTGTGTCTCTTCGTTTTATGATTGACTTTTGTTGTTATGTTTTTCAATTATTTTGATTGAGACAGAATATCTCATTTAAAATTTTTCGCCTTCATTAGGCAAAAAAAAGGAGATTTTTCAATTTCAGACTAATTGAATTTGCGGAGTGCTTTTTTTTCAACCAAAATTTCATAATTGATCGTATTTTGCATAATAATTTCGAAAGTTTAATTAAACTCAAATTACCTACTATAATTTTTAGGCTTTTTATTATAAATGTTATACTTATTAAAAATGTTGTAGATTTTATTCATTTAATAGATTTTACTAATTAAAGCTTGATTGCAATAATTGGCGATGAATTGTGCTACAAAAAAAAACAATTGAGTTTTTTCACACGAAATATTTTCAAATTATCCAATACTAGCTTGCATATCCGTCGTTGCCGGGTTAAGTTTTTTCAAATTTTTTTTTATGGTCTGTGTTGGAGCTAAACTTTAGGCCAATCGGCTCGGTAGTTTCCCTGCGAAAGGGTAACATAGCGCAAAAACTAAGTTTCAAAATTACTTTACCCCCTCCCCTTACTCCCCCCACCACTACCACCGAACTACCACAGCCACTCATGCCAAATTTCAAGTCAATCGGTTCAGCCGTTTTCGCGTGAAAGAGGAACAGACAGACAGACAGACACCAACTCATTTTTATATATTAGTATGATTTCAAAAATGGGAACTTGGAGAATTTTTGAGTAATCCCAATTGGCAGAGCTTTTAAACTTTTAATCGGTTCTTTTTAAATGTTTTAACCTATAAGCGTGTGTGCCGGAAGTGGCTGTATTAAACGATAATGCGGCTATTCAGGATTGAAATTGAAAATGTGTAGATCCACCCCAAGTGGCCTAAAAGGTCGTCAAGTAGTCGGCGCGACCGTAAAGTCATCCCGACTTTAGTTTCATGATTTTATGGTAGCGACGACCACTTGACGATCTTTTGTGCGCAACCCGATCACAAAACTTAGAAGCGTGTGTGCCGGAAGGTGTTGTATTAGACAATGATGAGGCTATTCAGGTTCGAACTTGAACATGTGTAGGTCCGCCCCAAGTAGCCCAAAAAATCGGAAATTGGTCGTTGCGACTATAAAATCACGAACCTAAAGCCGGGACGGCCACATGGTGGTTTTAGCGTACAGAACGACTAATTTTTTTTTTAAATTTAATAAAAAATACAACATTTTTAATGTGTGTTTTTTTTTGAATTTTACTAGAAATTAAGTGTTAATATCTGAGGATAAAGGCTCTATCGATAAAACTGCTCTAAACTTATCAAAATTTGACTATTTTAAAGATATTTTTCTTTTTTTTCTAAACATCGTAAAATTTAGAAGTAAAATTTTATTTCTGTTAAAAAAAATATTCCTATTATTATTTTTGTTATTATTTATAAAATATCTTTAAGCGTTACCTCATTGGAAACTTAACAAAAATTTGTTAACACTCTAACTGCCACGGCAGTTTTAAGCCTTTTTCGAATATTTAGTTGTCAGTCAAAAAGGCCTGACAAAAATAAAATACAAAATTGATGCTTTGTCAGACACTTCGACCTGACAAAGAGCTATTCAAAACTTGCCTTGTCAGAAGCCCTTAGAAAATATTTTAATACATTTGAGAGTCTGACGGCCATTATAGACAAATCAAGAAAAATTTTGAAGCTGGAGCTGGAACAGCGAACACGGTTTCAGCGAACACTTTAATAATTTTCATTGAGGCCGTTGTGTACAGTTAGGTGTCAGGTCTTTTTGACTGACGTGGCAGTTAGAGTGTTAATATGGTACCGCATCTCTATTAGACATAAATTTCATGTATGGCCGGGCCCTGCCGATGAAATGTCGTATGAGCACTGATTTTTTGAAGGTATTGTGATAGAAAAAGGCTGAGAAAAAGTTGTTTTCATGCGCCATTTAAATCCCAGGACATTGGCGTGGTAGAAATTTTTGTCTAGTCGAGATCTTGGGTTATAGGAGGATCATTGGCCATTTGTACTACTTAGAAAGAAGTAAAACCAGAGGATTTGACATTTTACAACTAAATTTCGAATCCAAGTTTTAAAAAATTTACGCGGATTTCACAGAATTTGAGTCTGTATGAAGAGTTTTTCAAATTAGTGAGTTTAAACTTTTTTTTTTTAATAAAAAAACTAAATTAATTCGCACTTAAAATTTTGGCTCACAGATTTGACCACTGTAAGCAGGGCTTCCAAACATTGTTATTTTAAAAAAACTATAGACGGACAAAAAAGCACATGAGCAAATAATGTCAACGTTGTTGACATTAAGCAAAAAACAATCAAAAATATTTCCGAAAAAATGGCTTTCAAAACAAAGCGTTAAAAATTACAAACAAAATACGTTTGAAAAGACGATCAAATCTTAATTGAAAGAAACACATGAATGACAAGCAAACGATAAACGATCATTATTGTAGCATGAGATAACGAATCACGATCAAATGATTTCATCATTAAATGATTTTCAATTATCATTATTATTATTATTATTATTAATATAATAAATTTCTAAAACATAAGTATGTATATTTTTCTTTTTGTTTGTTCATTATTTTTTTTTAAGTGTATTTTTATTATTAATGAATTATTTGTTTACTAAAAAAATAGAAGAATAAAATAGCGAACAACACAAATGAATCAGCGTTAAACAGCCGAAGAAAATGTTTTTTGTGGTCATCATTTTATTAGCAGACGATGCGAACCCAGAGGTGAACACATCGTATGTTCCAATATTATTAGACATATCGAACTCACCTCGGGCCGTTTTCATAATGAAACCGGCTGGCTTCGAAAATCCAATTGCGTTATGCGCCCTCAACTCGATTCGGTAGTATGTGTTGCCATTTAGGCGTGACATCTCAAAACTGGTGGCGCCCAGAACTTCTCTTGTGATGCAGTCGTTTTCGAATTCATTCCACTCGCCGTTGACTTTGAGGCCCTGCAGGTAAATTGCAATCACTTAATTAGTCTGGCTTATTAATTAGTTTGATGGAAATTAACATACAGTCAACAGTCGAAAAGTTGATTGTGAATAGCACTGGGCAAATAGCACTAGATATGGGCGAGAGTCATTCGATAAGTTTTAAGATACACTCAGAAGGTCGTTGAAATCTTTCATTTTTTACCACCCTCTTCTAATCTCGGCCACCGTTCATTCCTGCACCCTATATACCCGAAAAAGTTAGAGCTTACCCAACCAAACTAGTATACTCTTACTCTCTACAATATACTCTCTACTTTTTCTCTCTCTCGGCCACTCTCTCTGTTTACCAGCCCACCTCTCTGTCTATCGCGCTTGCCGACTGTTGCGAAAAATTAAAATTGATTCCGTAAAACTCACCTGACAATACTTGATCTGGTACTGATCGATAGGTTCGCCATTATCGGCTGGCACGCTCCACCTCAACTCGAAGTGATCCGAATACGGTGACACCACAATGGATTCATCATCATCCTCTTGCACGGGTTTATGCAGTGTCTTTGGTTCCTCCGGTGCCGATCGTTTCGCAGTGGATTGGGTTTTCACTACCGACCATGGACCCAAACCCACTTGATTTCGAGCTGCAAATCGGAAGTCAAACGACGTTTGCGGCCGAAGTCCTTCCACAATATAAGCACTATCGGGTGACCAACTCTTGTTTCTCGCTTGCGACCAGTCCGGATTGTATGTGTCTTTGTACTGCACTGCGTATGCCAGGATCGGAAGTCCGCGCTCGATCATGGGACCTATTATGTTGAATGTAACCGTTGTGGCCGTTACGACTTTGGGCGTCGCCGATACAACGGCTTCTGGAATTCTGGCTTCTCTCAGCTCCATGTCGATTTCGTTTGTTCCATGAAGGTTCGATGCGATACACTTGTAGACGGAGTAATATTGCCTGGCAACCGGAAGGACAAGAAGATCACTCTGAGGCCCTGTTCCGACTATCGTCAAATGTTTGTCGTACTGCTCCTTGATCAGACGTCCGTTCCACCTCCATTCAATCGTCGCATTCGGGATTCCCATAGCCAAGCAACTCAGATTCGCCTTTCGCTCCTCCCAACTGAACACTGGCGGTAGATCTCGCATGTGATCGAATGATGGCGGGAATTCGGCAGTGATGTGTCCGGTTCTATAAGCCGTATCTCCCTTATTTCTTGCCACACACTGATATAATCCATCGTCAGTTCTTAGCAACTTCGATATCCTTAGGGTCGCCGTGGATTCGCCCTTGTCATTGTCGCTGTACTGTTCCAATGTGATGCGGTCATCATCGACTTGTTGTCCTGCGGCGAATTCATCCTCCGTTCCCCAGCGGCGGAAGGAAATAATCGGTGCTGGTCGTCCTGTTGCGCGACACGTGATCGCAACTTCGCGATCTATTACTTTCGAGACGTTGTAGAATTCATAGATTTTCGGTCGCACAAGGACATTGAGAAGGGTTTTCGAGGACGTCGCACCAGCGTCGTTCTTCGCCTGGCATGTGTATGTACCGTAATCGTCCTGATGCACTTCAGTGATTGTCAGAAGACCTGTCTGTGGATTCACCAGAAATCTATCGGCCGTGGCGACATTTTGCTGGGTCTTATCTTTAATCCAGATGTACTCTGGTACTGGTTTTCCGGTTGCGTTGCAGAATGTCGAGAATTGTTGTCCTTCGACGGCTTCCAGGGTGCCGGGGAGCGCCTGTATAACGGGTTTGATGTAAACTTCCACGCGAATGTGACGTTCTACCAGCTCTCCTGTTTCAATCACAAATGCTCTGCAGGTGTAGATGCCGTCGTCGACTTCCTGAACGTTTCGAATTAATAATCCTTCGGTTTTGATCATCATTCGACTGGATGTTCGGATCTGAGGACGTGAAAAATATATCTTTTTTAAAAAGTTTTCTTTTCTTTAATAATTTCCAGGAAAATTTAATTTTAATTAGAAATAATAGCGGGTAAGCTAACGAATTACAGTCGAACCAAACGCAAAATATTTTGAGTTCTCAACGAAATCGAAACTTCATAAATTATTTTAAAACATATCCAGACTATATTAAAAAAAAAACACTTAATTACCGTATCGCCATTTCTCATCCAGTTGACCGTTGGTGATGGTGTCGCTGTCACTTTGCACTTAACAACATAATCGCTGCCCAGAATTGGATATTGATTTTCCGGAGCATCGGTCCATGTGACGGGAACTGAAAAACCATTCAAGTTAAAAAAAATGTTTATAAATAAAAAACCTCAAACATAAAAAAATGGAAAATGTGTAGAAAAACGGTCAAGTGACAAAAACTAATTAAGCACTTAAGCGTTGTGGACAAAAATAAAGTTTCATTAATGGTATTTTAGACACATTTCGTTCAACATATGAGCATCATTAGAAATCCTCCCCTCGTCACTTCCAGATGGTTCCACAGAAAAAAAAAACTGTGATATGAAATGGAAAACTTTTTCAATCTATCTTGGGTGAAGAACACGGAAAACGACCGACATATAATAAAAACTAAAAAAAGCTAATTTTCCGACACGATACCGGCAAAAAGTTTTCACTTTTGGCATCTAAATTGTATGTCGATCTCAGGTCCTTCTGTTTTAGGTCCTGTGTCACAGTTTTTGTTGTTTTTTAGATTCCTATACGACAGGAAAATAGTGTTGGCTCAATGGAAAGTTTACAGTCTTGAAATGTGATATAATTTTTCGGTGTCTGCAAACCGATTTGTTCTTTCATAATAAAATGTTGAGACACTAATTCTGCACTCAGAAAAATGGAGGCTAACTCGACGACCTACATACGGCATAATTGGCCTCGGGCAGGCGCGCGTTCGCCTGCATGTGGGCAAGTAAAACTGAGTTGACCTGTGGTCGGAGAAATTCTGAAATTAAGCCACCAGCAGGTGAAGTAGGGCATTGGGAGCTGCACGAGTTGACCTTAGATAGGTTAACTCTGACCGCTTGCTGGCTTACAGACACCTCTGTAAGGTCAGAGTTAACCTGACAAAAAGTTGACCTGGACATTTTTCTGAGTGTTTTAGCAACATTTGGTGGCGTACTGTTAAACAAAAGTCGATTAAACTTATGCGTCCCGAAATGGCCGGAGCATTTCCGGATTAAGACATCTGATCCAGGCGGCGGCGTCCCTGGAACTAAACTTTTTCCGGGAATTAAGCATTCTAGTGCTAAAATTTCTTAATCACTAAAAAAGTTGACCTCGAAACCTAAAAAATTTCGCCTGCGGCGTAGCATTCTAAAGAAAATATGGCCTCTAGCGTATTTTTCTGAAAAAAAATCACGTGTGGCACATTTTATTAAATCATTTGCAACATTGGGATAATTGTTTCTAAATGTTTTGACTGCGGCGCAATTTTTGCTGTATTTTGAAAACATAAAACGCATATAACATTTTTTTAAATTTATTTTCACAAACGAAAAACAATAATGGAAACAAAACCTTTTCCCTGTGATCGGACTTTCAAAAATGTCACGATTAATTTCTAAAGGTGCCGCTCCACATGAGAGTAAATGCCGGCGAGAACCTCTCGATAGCAGCTACTCGCAAATATAGGTACACGTTTCTGAGAGTCGCTCGCAGAAACTCACAAAAACTCGCGAGCTAGTTTCTGCGAGCTGTCAAAAGTGATTCTACTCTGTAGTCGACACGCACCCACTGAACTCTCGGAGAGTAGCTTGCCAGATACGAATAGCGTTTGAATTTTGCTAGTACTTCTCGAGAACGCTAGAAGCTTGATTTCGCTAGTAGCGATAGAAAAATCGCTGAAATTAACTCTCAAATGGCCAACCTCCTGCGAGTAACTCTCGAGAGTTTTTGAGCGTCACTCGCGTATTTACTCTCATGTGGAGCGGCACCTTAAGGATTAAAAATTGCCTTACACTTCTCCCTGTCCTGTCCTCTCTCATTTTCTTCTGGTAATCTGTCCCGGATTCATACGCACAACAAAAAACATGGCCACCTTAGTGAAACTCTAAATTAAAAATTGGTTTTAGTTTTTGCGATTTTTGGGCAATTTAACGTCTTGCAAAGATGAGGGATTTAAAATTTTAGAGCGCATAATTATTAATTGTTTTTGTCCGAAGATTTTTTTCCAATCCCCGTCTTTTTTGCCTTCACTTCAAACCAATAGTGCTTTTTGAAAAATTTTATTGAAACCGGTTTAGGATTTTCAAAAATACATAAGAAATCCATTCAGAAATCGAGTCAGAAATCGAGTCAGAAATCGAGTCAGAAATCGAGTCAGAAATCGAGTCAGAAATCGAGCCAGAAATCTAGAAAAAAAAGTTAAAATTTATGAAACCTTTATTTTCCACTGCTGATCTCATGAGGCGGGGGTTTTTACTAACCTAATCACCTAAAAAAAATTCGATAGTGTAGAATTTCTCACTGTCCTACTTTCGACTGCAATAAATCTCCCCACTATTCAAGAGATAACGTGGAAATCATGTAAATTCGGACGCAACCCTCATAAGGAACTTACGAGGTGGCCACATTAGACTTTTTCTCCTCCTAATGGTAGATACTTTGATGTCTGAACCGAAACAAGTTACTGTTTTTTCCACATTCCCACCAAATGGCAACGAAATTTTTACAAAAAACTTACCGTAAGTTTCAATTTTCACACTCGTTTCCAGCAGGTCATTTGAATACGACGCCGTACAGGTGTAGGTTCCGGCCATCGCTTCCGTCAGTACGGAGAACATTAGGGCGAGTCCTTGATCTCCTGGCAACATCTCCGTGTATATTTGCGGTCCTGCACGTTCACCAGGCCTGCATAAATTTCCGATTTTCCAGGTTCATTGTGTACAACGAGCATCAGTGAAAATCACCAGGAAGCGCCGCAGGAGAGAGAAAATATGAAAAAGAGAAAATTTGATTATAGTTTAAGTGTTTTCAAGGAAAAAGGATTTCCTAATAAGGCGAAAGCCTTCTATTAAGGACTTTTCATGGTAGTTTTTTTTTCTGCTTGTGTTTTAAGATTTATTTGGCGGTTAGGAAACGCTTTTTCATAAAAAAAAAAAAGAATATTATATCTCTAGGTTTAACAGCAAACTTTCTCTGGTTAGCTAAAAGTTTTATGCATTTGCAAAAAAGATAATAAAAATAGTAGGGAACTATAGTCATGGTGGTTGGTGGTGGTAAATGGTGCTTTTTTTCGATTGCATAAATTTTGATTATTTCGTTTGTTTAAGCATAAAAATGATTGCAATTTGTTTGTAGATTTCGGTTCTATGCTTGTTTTATGCTGTGGTGGTTTTCTTTAGTGAGTTCGAACACTAATCACAATTATTTTAATGATGGATTTTGTTTTTATGTTTTATATTTGCTGACCAAATGCACAAAATGTCTTCACTACGGTTATCACAAACAAATTTTTATTATCCTGTTTTTTAGTTACAACAACAAAAATAAATCAAAACAATTAAAAGGGATAGTTTTTTATTTGGTTTTCTTCTAGTGATGTTTTTAATTTCATTTTGCTCGATTCTGTTTTTTAGTATCGTGAATTTTATGAGATATATATATGGTGGTGATGGTTTTTATTACAAGACATTATTATTAGAATTAGTGTTTTATGCTATGGGAATTAATTTTACAAAAGACCTTTTTACACTAAAATGTGTGACATGGAAGTTTTTAGCTAATAGTTTTTGCAGGAAAGTAAATAGAATTAGTTTTATAAAACGAGGAGAAAACTAAGAAAATTTTATGCGAAGATTTGTTTGAATTTTTTTAAACAAATTTTTTTTTTCATGTTTACACGATCTTTTTTTTTTTAAAATTCGTCCCTTAAGTGGGGTTTAGACTCGGCAAGTAACTCGCGGCAAGTAAAGAGAGGCAAGTAGTTTGCTTAGTTTACACGTTGCAAGTAAATCATTTCAAGTAGAATGACAGCCGAACGAAAACATAACCTAAAATTTTCTGAAAAAAAAATATTACGACTCTTTTTTGTAGAAAAATTTGCAAATTTCGACCTAAAACTGTTTGTTGCCGACGAGTTTTTTATTCTTTTTAGTACGCAATCGTTGCTACAAGATAGAAATTGTCAATATCACATCAAATCCTATTGTATTCACAACATATTTGTAATTTATAACAGCATATGTTAGCAGTAAAGCAAACATTTTTTACATAAAATGTTGGCCTAGATCACAATGCCGTTTTAAATTCACTCTATTGACGTTAAATAAACCACTACGGATAGAGAAAATATCAGTTGTGATCAACACAAAACTTTCCTCGGCAATATTTAGTTTCAGAAAAAAATATGTGAAAAAAAGCATTTTAAAAATACGTAAAAAGTGTTAAAAAAATCAGGAAATTTTATTTTCTTCGAATTTGGATGTAAGCATTTTTTCATAAAAGCGCAAAGTTTCCGAGAAATTTTCACAAAACTTATTTTTTTTATGAGTTTTTTGTTATACCTAAAAACTGTTAAGGGCAAAAATGTGGAAAATTTTATATTCTTTAAATCTTTTTACAAAGGGTCTTTCAATAAGGACATAACAATTTTGTGTTTTAATAAAAATGCACCCTAAACCTTTTTTTATGATCTGGCAATGCTAAAACGTCAGTCAAGATTTACATTTTTATCATGGTGAAGTTCACGAACGAGCAACGTTTGGAAATTATTAAAACTTACTACCGAAATTCTGAGTCGGCGGTCGCAATCGTGTAATCCCGAGAAATGGTCCGGTAGAATGGCCACCTCGCTCATGCGATTTAACGCCGTTGGATTTCTTTTTATAGGATTATGTTAAGTCGTTGGTTTATGCCAACCAGCCAACAACGTTAAAGCAGCTCAGAAACAATATCGAACGCGAAATCGCCAACTTTCCGGCCGATATGTGTGGAAGAGTGGTGGAAAATTGGCTACAAAGAATCAATCAGCAAACGTGCTCGCGGTGGCCATATGAACGACATCGAATTTCATACTTAAATGTAACATGTCCACTACACCTGGAATAAATTTCAGCCCGATATCTCAATTATTCTGTGTTTTATTTAAATACAAAATTGTTATGTCCTTATTGGAAGACCCGATATTCATTTTTTCCCAAAAGCGCATAGGTTTCGAGAAATTTTTAAAAAGCGGTATTTAAAAATATATATATATATATATGGGAGGTACCCGCTATAGCTACCGTTACTTTTCCAAAAGTTAATAGGGAACAACGATTTTCGTAATACTCATTTACAAAAAGTTTCAAGTCGCTAGCTCAGCGAGTCCTCGAGTTATTTACGATACGTAAAATGGACAGACCGGCAAACCGACAGACAGATGCAAGGGCAAACCGATAGACAGACACTCAGAAAAATGTCCAGGTCAACTTTTTGTCAGGTTAACTCTGACCTTACAGAGGTGTCTGTAAGCCAGCTAGCGGTCAAAGTTAACCTATCTAAGGTCAACTCGTGCAGCTCCCAATACCCTACTTCACCTGCTGGTGGCTTAATTTCAGAATTTCTCCGACCACAGGTCAACTCAGTTTTACTTGCCCACATGCAGGCGAACGCGCGCCTGCCCGAGGCCAATTACGCCGTATGTAGGTCGTCGAGTTAGCCTCCATTTTTCTGAGTGGACAGGGTTTTCGTACTGATCAGAAAGTTTGTATCTGCCCCCGTTTCCGAGCAGGTCTCCATCATAAATACAATACTTTCCCTCTATAGCAGAGGAAAGTAAAAATAGTAAGTCTATTTTATAATGGGGAAGTGGGACTATAACTAAAATAGTTGATTTCAATTACAAACATAGTCAAAATCGAATATTTTTATAATAATTTCAACGACTAGTAGTACAATTTAACATTTCTCGGTCAAATTGACTATTTTTTTTGTCAAATTTACAAAATTGGGTCCAACCGGACACCCTTGGCTGCGATTCGTCTGCATTCGACGAAAGTGTGATGTTGGCATTAAAAAAATCATGCAACGCGATTTTTATAAGGAAATTTCAATCGAATTTTCGGTTTTTTCAAACGTGAATTTTATGTTAAAATGAATTTTTAAATGTTCATTGGAAAACCTTAGTCTTAAAGTACCTTAAAGTATTGTGGAATGGAATTTTCCAGGAAATTTTGACGGTATATCACTGAAATTTGTGAATTTGATGTAAAATTAGTTTCCTAATTCGTTATTATTGGATATATTTGTTTTTCAAATACTCTCCTTCTATCAAAGTTTTAATTGAAAAACTATGGTGTGTTGAAATTTATGTTAATTTAGAATTTGTTGATGAAAATTTAAACTATCGATTGAGGATGAAAAACTCGGGGTTAAAAGTGCAATTAAATTTTTAAAAATTGGAAAATGTGTCCATCTCTAAACGCTAAACTTTCTTTCAGAAATTTCATAAAAAACCAACTAATCGAGATTTCTCTATAAACGCTAACTTGATGTTGGGTAATAAATTAACTGAAATAGAAAAAAAGAAAAGATGAAATAAAAATAAAAATGAAATTATTAAGAAAAATTTTAGTTAATTAACAACAGCTGCTTTAATTTCTTGAAGAAATGAATTGAAAATTAATAATGTTTTATTTTTTAAACAAATGTTGGTTAATTTCGATTGTTGGATGATGAAACACTAGAATTAAAATTAATTAAAGAAACATAACAAAAATGCATCTGATTTATTGTGCGTAAATTGATGTAAATTAAGATTAATGTTTTTTCTTAAAAAATGAAAGTCAATTTAAAAATTTCCAAAAACAACGAAACATTAGAATTAAATTTTTTTTTATCAAGAAGTAATCAGAAAAAGCGAGCCTCAGTCAATTAGAGGGCATTTTTTTTTCAAAATGAAAATTTTGAACGAAAATCAAGAGCGAAAAATTAAATTGAAAATAGAAATCATAGGCAAAAAAATTAAAAAAAAAATTAATGAAATTAAAAATCAGTCACATCCAACAAACTTACTCAGTTGGTAATACATTTCCCTTGGAATCGTACTTTTGTATGTATTTGGTCTGCCTGACAATATAATACATATAGGATACAGTATTTCTCATTTATACAAAAAATTATAATGTGTTTTATTGCTATCGTTTTATTGTATTTTAATTGATCTTTTCAGATATTCTTAATAATTTGATTTCATATAAAATATTTTTGTTGTACTGTAGAAAAAGTAATGCTTAGTGGAATAAAAATTTGTGTTTCAATAAAAAATTGTGAAAAAAAGCGACAAAAAAACTACACAAAAATTTAGAAAAATTAGTTTGTGGTCTACAAAGACTTTTTTGAACAATTTAAAAAAAATCAGAGCAAAAAAAAATCATTTTAAATTGAAAAAAATCTGCTCCCAAAATATGCTTTCAGTATGGATTTCCTGTTTGGGGATTATTTCAAACCTAGACCATGCTCGGCGACTTCAAAATCCTACTTTTGCTGATTTTTGGGGAAAAACTAAATTCACATTATCTTTACAGAGTTTTTCCAGAGTTTTTAAATTCCCTACCTAGAAAGCTAGAACTACAACTAAAGCGCGATAACAAAATTTCATAGAAATCGGTTGAATGGTTATTGAGTAATCGCTGTCGCCGATTTTTTGAAACTTTGTTTTGAGACACCAGGTGAGGGTTATCGAAGGGAGGGAAAAGTCAGGTTTGTAGTGAAAAAATCGAAAGCCCTTAGCCCCCTTAGTAGTACTGTAAAGTTTTATTAAGATCGGACCACCCAATTCGAAGATACCAGGCGAGGGGTATCGAGGGAAATTTTCTCAGAAGTGAGACCTATCTAGATCGGTTTTTTGTCCCCGAAAATCCTTAGCCCCCAAGTTTCGTGAAAATCGTTAGGCGGGTTTTCGGGATCGTTGTGCAAACATGCCTCGTATTATATTATAGGATAAATATTCAGTCAGGATGGCCACTTTTTAATGAAGCTGTACAGCGTCCAACAACACGCAGGGAAAAAATAGTAATTCTAACTATTCTAAAATGGAAAATTGGGAAATCCACTAAAAAAGTTAATTTCAATTACAAAAATAGTCCAAATCGACTATTTTTATGATAAACTAGCTTGCCGGGTTAAGTTTTTTGTCTAAGTTTTAGAATACGATAAAAACCGGAAAGAACTTAAAAACTTTTTTATGGGTTTATGTTGGGGCTGAACCCCGACGAACATCTATGCCAAATTCCAGGCCAATCGGTTCAGTAGTTTCCCCGTGAAAGAGTAACATAGCGCAAAAAGTAAGTTTGGAAATTAGTTTACCCCCTCCCCTTACTCCCCCCACCCCTCGCGCTACTTTTCCGTATGCCTATGTTGGAACCAGAACTACCACAGACACTCTTGCCAAATTTCAAGTCAATCGGTTCAGCCGTTTTTGCGTGAAAGAGGAACAGACAGACAGACAGACACACACCAACTCATTTTTATATATTAGTATGATTTGACTACTTAGTAAGTAAATTTACTATTTTGTTGTTAAATCAACTATTTTTGTGATTAAAATTAACTATTTTAGTTGTGTTTCCGATTCCCAGTTATAAAATAGTTAAATTTACTTTTTTCTATCTGCGTAAAGGTCCAGAAGTTTAGAAGTTTTCTTTCGTGAAATTTCCTTCGTTGCAATTTTCCTTCGTTGAAATTTCCGCTCCCACAAATGAACTGTATACTTGCTGCAGGTAAAATATTACTCCTTTTCTTTCCATTTTTCCCTCCTTTACTTCTTTTCGTTCAGCGGACAATACTTTATACTAGGGTTTATGAGAAAAACCGGGTACCCGGTTCCGACAATTTTCAGGAACCGGTTCTGCGAAAAATGGGTACCCGAATCCTAGCCAGACGGGTACCCGAATCCTAGCCAGACGGGTACCCGGTTCCAAAAAAGACGATTCGCAACAGTCCTACTTTATACGTACTTGTGCTACAATTTAACATATCTTTTGTTTACCTGCGGCAGGTTGTATTTTCGCCAAATATTTTAGTTTGAAAATTGTACACCTCTCAGAGGAATGCGAAAATAACCATGCAGGATTCGACGATTTGTATGCTCCCGGGCTAACTTTTGAACCAGTTGGGCTTTCACTTTCATTGTACCTGCATTGAAAAGGTAAATTGCTCTAGTTTCATTGACATAAGCTCTTTCTTGGCGCGGAACTGCAGGGGGATGGTCAGCTGCCATCTTAGACGCAATGAAGATCTGCGTCTAAGATGGCAGCTGACCATCCCTCTGCTGTTCCCCGCCAAAAAAGAGCTTATGTCCATGAAACTAAAGCAAATTACCTTTCCAATCCAGGTACAACGAATGTGAAACCCAAAAGTTAGTCAAGGGGCATTTTCGAGCATCGTTCTTTACTTCGTCGCAATGCCTGCTGCAGACAAACGTGTTCTAGTATTGCAGGCTAACTTCACTTGCTCCAAAAAAATGTTTCCCCCATAACTTACAGCAAGTTGACAGATGCCATCTGTAGGTAATCGTACATCTAATGGAAGGAAACTAAATAGTCCTGCAGAGGATGTAAAACATTAACTCCAAAAATTTCTCGAAATTTAAGCACTTTTTGGATAAAATGATAAAAAAAATTCTGCAAAATTTGGATATAAAATTTTCCACATTTTTTCCTTTAACGGTTTTACGTATCTTTAATGGTTCTCGAAATATTTCGATATTGTTTTTCATATATTTTTTCCGAAACTAAATATGGCAGAGGAAAGTTTTGTATTGATCACAACTGATATTTTTTTAATTTGCAACTAATTTAATTTTTATACTATTATTCCAACAAGCATTAACTTTTCCTAATAAATCATAGAAATTCTAAGAAGGACACTTACGTTTTCGGCAGAACAGTGTTATTAAGATTATCTCGCCATTGCAGATCCGTTACTAAATTTACATCCTTAACGATAGGTCGGCAAGTGAACATCAAATTTCTTCCGACAGGATGGTGCCGTACTGAGGGTGACTTTGGGTATATTTCTAGACGTCCCTTTGGCTCTTCGCATTGCGTTAAATCTGTAAAAATACGAAAAAAAAGGAAATTTATTATTTTTCTATCCATTTCGTCAATCGTTTTAAGAAGTTGTAAATATTTCAATTATAAAACGCGCATTTTGTTAGTTTACCATAAAAACATTTACGGTGTGATGTTCAAGAGGTTCAAAGTGTACCACCTAAAGTCATAAATTACAACTCCTCAATGTTATACAATTTTAAAGTGTAGAAATTATAACAGCCAAGAAGAATTTCAAGATTTTCCTAAAGTCATTCGAGGATAATCTTCAATCTTCCAACTTGTCCAATAAAAATTGTTTACCCAAAACAAAAACAAAACGCCGAAATAAATCTTCATATCGTTCAATGCAAAACGCTACATATAAAATCCAAATTCGATTTTAAAATCCAAAAATACAATTAACAACATTGTAGCATATTTCAATCAGCAGATCGTGCTAATAGCCAATCGTTTTGGGGAAAATGTTTGCTATGTTACGAAAACAACACCATATAAACATAAAACTTTAACAAAAATAAATGATTTTCGTGTGGCGTTGGATGAGAGGAGAAACACGAAAACATAAAAACCGCAAAACATGACCAAAAAAAAATTAAAGATTAACAGCCCATCGAATGGTAGCCAAAAGGCCAATAAAATGCCCTCTTTTGGGGCCATTTCCTGCGCATCGAAGATCTAAGATTTTCCCGTTTGAGATGCACGAAGCGTATTTAGACAGCCGTCATCTGTACTCAAGAAATTTACAAAAAATATTTCAAAATTAGATTCTACTGAGTACCTTCTCGAAGGAATCTTCAGAATCTAAATTTAAATTTCCCGCCTTACTCCCGAGTGTTCTGCATTGGAAATTTAATGTCCCCACAAGTTGCATTTTCCCCGTTTCGTGTTTGGAAATGTTGGAAGATTTATTTTCAAATCACTCGACTATCCTGTGATGTGGATTCTCCGAAAGTTTTTCGCCGAGACTAAAATACTTCAGACATTGTGCAACGTCAGCGTTTGGTATATGGGTTGAATGGATGAGAAATGATGATACACCACAGCACCATCAATGATTGCCAACAGATTTCGTATTTAAATCAATTTCTCACATGTCGCTACAAATTTTCAATCAATTGAGAAAAATTCAATTTGGCTTTGGTATCAATTTACTTATTTCAAGGATTTACTTGTGATGTTTGTTAAATTATCATATCCCGACCAGGGATCTGCAAAGATTGGAAAAAGAATATTTGTTGCACAAAATCGCAGATAAACTTGATATAATTTAAGAGGAAATTTGACCCGAAGAATTTTACACTCATTGTTGAAGATCTTCTTCCTTAAAGGGAGGATTCATAAAAAAGCGGCAGACTCAGAGTTTACATGAAACCCTGAATCTAGCGCTTTTTTAATGTTAATCGAGTACCAAAATAGAAAAGTTTAGGAGTTGCTTCATTCCGCGAACAACAAGACTTTGGAATGAGTTACCATTCGATGTGTTCCCCCCGGACTATAACCTGCAGAAGATCAAGGAGAACATAAACCCACATCTCGTTTCGTTCTTCCGACCATCCTGAGCTGTGCTTCGGCATGAAAGGGTCTTTCCCTAAGCTCTGGCTGAAACCATAAAAAAATTTATCATGCCATCTACCAGTCTTGTGTAAGAACCAAAACTACCAAACCATTTAAAATTCAGTGAACCAAAATCCGAACGAAAACCCAATTTTTGAAATTTTAGAAACCAAAATTAGAAGCAAATTTTTGAATTTTTTTGTCAACATGTCTCTAAATGACATTGAAGCTAGTTGTGTAGCCATTGCACTGGCTGTGAACTTCAAAAAAAGAGTTTGAAAAAAAGCGCAGATGGATGAAGGAGTGGTTAAAAAAAGAAGTCAGTACACCCACGAACATTTCTGTGGTCACAAGGAAAAACCGCTTAAGTCGAGTTATGTACTTTTAAAGGTTAGTGCATATTTGAATTCTCCTTATCCAGTTCTATATTCTGTCAAAAATTGGTTTTCATGCTGTACCCCTATGAAGAATGGCAGAGCAAAAAGCATATAACCTAAGTCAGTTTTGCTTGCAAAAAAAAAAATAATCAAAACTTTAAACCCAAATTACTCAAAACACACTTTTTCGACTTAAGCAGTTTTTCCTTGTGACCACAGATTTGTTGTATGACTTAAAAATAAGCGAACCAAGGGATTTCCAAAATTTTTTACGTTTTGACGGACCTTTTTTTAACGAACTGCTACAAATGATTATGCCTATAATTGGAAAAAAGGATACTGTTATGCGAGATCCTATTCCTCCTAGCCAGCGTCTGTCAATCACGTGTTTTGCGACGTACATGGTTGTTCCAGGGATGTGAGAAATTTCATTTCCTCAAAATACCATAATGTGGGCTCCACCACTTCCTCTGCTCCAGTAGAGAGCCTTTAACCTAGAGAGTGGCCATGCTACCTTAATAGACTGTGCTACTGAGTAGGACAGTCTATTAACTCCAATTAGAACAGTCTATTAGGTCAGTTAGAACAGCTTTTTCTCCAGATTAGAACAGTCTGTAAACAATTTTTCAATTTATTAAAACAACTATGAGTTTCCAAGTTTTTTTTGATACCTCAAACATGCTATTTTTACATATATTAACCACCTTCAGTTATTTTGGCAATTATTTATAACAATGAATCAAATTTTTAAAGTTTTTCGCGCTCGTTTTTCAGCTCGGCGGCCATCTTTAGATGTCCCCATGGCCACTCTCTGGGTTATAGGCTCTCTATGCTCCAGCACCACTTCTTATGGAGTCGTTTATCCGCTTTAACTCTTTTCTAAAATTTGTGCGCAAGGAATTTATCTTCTTAATCACTTCTTGCTTTACTGCATCAGGGTATTTCTCCCTGTATTTGCACAAAAGTTTCTCGTGCTCTTCATTTTTTTTAAATTCTATTACTATAATTTTTGCTTTTCACATTCCACAGAGCCGACAACGTACGATACACTTCAATAAATTCGAGCAAAAAAAATACGATCTTTTGATTTATTCAGCATAGTTACATGTGCTCTCACCGACATTTCATAGGATACTGAGCAAATATTGTACAATATCGCTCTCAGACTACACAATAAATTTTATTGGGCAATAAAAATCAAATCGATTTTGATTCCTTCAATATATTGCACAATATTGAAATATTGCACAATAATATTGCACGTCTGGGGGCCACTTAACACTTTCGTTTCGAGTAAAAAGTACTGCCATAAATTAATCGAAAACGAAAAACTTGCTGGTAACTTGGGAATTTCGTGGTTATATTTAGGGTCATTATTAAATAGTTGTAAATAATTTACTGTTAGTTTTTGCGCTTTCTTTTTTGTGAAATTAATGCCGGCAATTAAAAAAAATTAAAATAAGAATCGGATAAAAGTGAATGTGAAATAAGTGCCAGATAAAAGTGACGGAAGTGATGACAGTGTTTTCTATCCAAGAATAGTAAGAAAATTCAATTCATTTCGTTTAAACACGTAAATAACTAAATATAATATGTTAGAGGCAATTTTTCCTTATTTTCTATAGATTTTCGAAGGAATTTAAATATGTTTTGCAAGAAAAAAAAATTCTTACATAAAAGAACATTGAAATGACTTAAATTTTCCTTTCGAGTTTCATTTCCGGCGACTGAAAAATGTTCGAGTAAATTTCCGAAAATGAATGACAAATATTTGGTCGAATTCGAGTTAGCTGATACCGCTTCAAACATTTCCGTGCATTTCGATGCGAGTTCCCTGATAAGGCCACAGGGCCAAATTATGAAATTTTAGAAACAAAGATTAGAAACAATTTTTTGAAATTTTAAGAACCAAAACCAGAAATCAAATTCACCCTTGAGTGAAAACCGAACCCTACTTAAAAAACTTTTGGCTTGCATTTCTGGTGAAAACCGGATCAAAATCTCTTAAATTTTTAATAAGTCGCGACTATCAAATGTGTACAAAAAGTCTACTTCCATAACAGATTGAAAGAAGAGCTGTGCAGGGACAAACACTTTGTACAAGGACTGAAAAATTGATTTTATAAAATTTTCAATATGACTCTCCGTTTTCAAGAAAATTGCGAAAAAAACTATTGCGTTTGTTTGAGGGAGGGGATAAGGAATGTTCCGATTCTGCCCGTTCAAGAAGTTAGCCACAACCATACAAAATTTCAAGTCTCTATCTCAATCTCTTCGAAAGGTGTTCACGGACAAACGAACGGCCGGACAGACGGAAATCAAAGTTTTTTGTCATCCCAACACCCTGTCGTTGTTCATTTTTATGTCCGATGCGTTACAAACGGTATACTAAATCTAATATTCTTCTATATGATTCTCATATCATATCATATAAAAATTAGTTGGTGTCTGTCTGTCTGTTCCTCTTTCACGCAAAAACGGCCGAACCGATTGACTTGAAATTTGGCATGAGTGTCTGTGGTAGCTCTGGTTCCAACATAGGCATACGGAAAAATAGCACGAGGTGTGGGGGAAGTAATCGGAGGGAG
Organism: Chrysopilus asiliformis; assembly: GCA_964034945.1. Lineage (NCBI taxonomy): Eukaryota > Metazoa > Arthropoda > Insecta > Diptera > Rhagionidae > Chrysopilus > Chrysopilus asiliformis. Next base: position 63,821,135 of record OZ035963.1, on the reverse strand, counting down.
TAAAGTGATTTTGAAACTTAGTTTTTGTGCTATGTTACTCTTTCGCAGGGAAACTACTAACCCGATTAGCCTGAAATCTGGCATAGATGTTCGTCGGGGGTCCAGCCCCAACATAGACCCATTAAAAAGTTTTTAAGTTCTGTCCGGTTTTCTTCGTATTCTAAAACTTAGACAAAAAACTTAACCCGGCAACGACGGGTATGCAAGCTAGTAGAGTATAATAACAAACACTTATTTTCAGTTCAAAATCGTTAGCTTTTTGGTAACTGCAATCATTGGGCCTCCTCACAATTCTGTATTCAAATTTTATAAAAATTCTATAACATCAAAATAAGAAGCAAATGGATTTCAAAAGGAATTCTAACCACTCCACTATTCAGAAATTGGGTCAATCCTTGTAAAGTATTCTAATTTCTCAAGTCTTTTTTTTCCTCTTTTCCCCGTGCAATTTCTTATCTTTTATTTCTGGTCTAGAAAGTTTCACAAAAAACACCAGAAGAGAAAAATTGCAAATGACGACACAGATTCCACGGTTAGGAAAACTCGTCAACAGAAAACGAAAAAAATGCCTCAGACAACAACAATGTTGTGTGGTCGGGGGTGGAAAAAAAACGATGGCATTGATTCGAGAAAAACTATTGTAAGGAAATGAACGAGTATACTACAGGAAAAGTGAGTAAAAAATTGGAAAAATGGGAAAAATAATTAGTGGGAAACGATGACGATGTAAGATTTTCTACTATGAAAGACCATGAAAGACTACTAAATGATAGTCAACCATAAGTGAGACTTGGATTGTGTGGATGAAAATCCGACAGTTTTTCATTTCATTCATGGACCCAACGATGAGTGGTTGATTCAATGCGGGTGGAAACTAGTTGAGAGGGGAAGATATTTTCTAGGCCAAGTGTTTTATTTTTAACGTGGAAAATCTCGAATGTCGAGAGACACCACTTTATCGAGGGAAGATTTTCCAATTGACAAAACGCCGATACAGGCGAGGAGTTAGCGTGGGGTGAAAAGTGAAAATTTCATCCGGTTGTTGATAAAACACGACATTCAGTCAGTTTTGCAGCATCGATGAGTAGAATTAATGAGAACGAGGACGCACACAGATTCACCTATAGTGGCGAATTTTCCGGAAAACTGCTACGCGCGGTATTGCGAGAACCGGCAACCAACACATATTCGGATATTTGGCATTAAAACATATCGGTTTTTCCTCTCATCCGAGAACGTCACATCGGATAATGGCACTTGAACTTTACACTTGAAGTTGTTGACGAGTTTTCCATGCATCCATCATCCGTATGGATAGTTTTACACAAGTTTCTGCTAAAATTGGAAAATTCCTTTATTAAAATGCGACGACGTCGATGACAATAATGACGACAATGATGATCGACAACGAGTGTTTATCAATCAAAAGCTCTATTTTTGAAAAGGACTTTTCCGAACATTAGTGTGGAAAAGCGGAAAATCGTCTTTCGGTTGATTGCGGCATACGTTTTTCTCTTTGTCAAACTATTTTCGTCGTTTTATGTTTTTTTTTATTGTTGGAAAATCGGCCTTTTAAAAGGGATTACACTAAATAGGACTAAAGGGCCTCACAAGGAAAAGTTGGAAACAAAAAGAAGAAAAAGTTGAAAATTCAGGCGAAGAGTAGAAAAAGTGAATAAAAGGGAAATTCTGTTGGGATTGAAATGTGAGAAGAATATGTAAAATGGAAAATGACAAAATAAAAACGATGCAAAAATATTGAATTTGATCAGTAGATTACTTTTTTATACTAGATTTCTAGTAGAAAAATTTGAAAAATCGAAGTAGAAAAACTTGATAAATCGAGGTAGAAAGTTGAAATTTGGCACAGAAATGGCTTTTAGCAAGAGTTAAACCCAGTTTGAAAATTACAAAAAAATGATCCACTCGTTCTCCCCTACCCCATACAAATGGGAAAGATTTTTGCGATTTTCTCGAAAACGGTTTATTGCTAAAAAATTTGTTCAGACGAGAAGTGTTTAGAATGTAATTCCACATAATTCTGGCATAAATCAAAATTCAATCGGACCAATTGTTTCCCCTCTCCCTTATAAATCGAAAATGTTTTTTCAATTTTCTCAAAAACGGTTCGCATTTTGTCAAAATAGGGTACATAGGGTACTATGAGACGATAAAAGCTTTCGAATGCAAAAAAACCGCGTCAAAATCGGTAAAGGTGCATTGGCAGAAGTCGATCTTAGAAATTTTCGTTACATACAGACAGACACAGGCATGAAAGTCGTGTACGCGAGATATTTTCAAAAAAATTTCTACACATATTTTATTTTATTTTTACAACCGGTACAGAATTAAGCAAATCCAAAAAGGCTAGGCTCAGGGGGTGGGCCGGGTGGCATGTATTTAGGTTAGGTTAGGTTAGGTTAGGTTGGAGTGGCTGCCAAAAAGGCACACTTAGACCAGAAATGACCCATTGTGGTACCACGCGAATCTTAACGATCCATTTCCCTATAACTCGAACCATTTGGAGCTTCTGATGAAGCGGAGTAGATCTGCGACGCTTGTGGCGCTTAGGTCTTCCAGATCGTTTAGGAAGAAACTTCCCAAATGAGTTTTTTTGCGTTGAGCTAGTGCTGGGCAATGACAGAGAAGATGAGTTGTCGACTCCTCTTCGTCCACATCCCCACAGCTTCTACAAAAGTCGTTTGAGCGAACTCCGAGCCTATCGGCATGTATTTAAGAACAGTGAATTTCGACAAAAAAATCATAAAAAGGTCTTGACATTTTCAGCGTAAAAATCTTTAGAGGCAGAAAATTTGAGCTAATAGTAGAGCAGTTCAATATTTTGGAGCTTGTCTAGAGTAGTTTTTTTCCGTCCAAAAAATTTCAAATCTTTTTTTCTCGTAGAACAATCTTTTCCAATTACAATACCTTCGCATACTATGTACATATAAGAAAAACAGGACATTCCACTCCAGTCATTACATCAGAACAGTCGCCCCGAGTTGGGGGTGGACTCTAATATCCTTCGTTCTTCGACTATTTAAAATTGTGCACACGATTTCGTACACGTTTCGCATCGCAGCACATTTTTTCCCCAATCCGGTGCAAGCAAAGAGGATATAAATATCTCTGTATGTACAAAGGGACACTAAAACCAAAAAAAAACTAAAGCCCTTTGCGTGAATGGATGTGCCCTGAATCGCAATTAGTTTGGTGAAAATGTCACTTGTATCAAAGGGATATGGGAATTGCAAATGAAAACCCTGGAACACTTCCAACGTTTGATTTTCTAGATTTAGTTGGAATTTCAAAAGATAAAAGCTGACTAAAAGACATTGGAAATCGGAATTATGGAGGGGGGGGGGGGTAATTTGGTGTACCTGGAATAATCAAAAGGACTTCAATATTTTATCAAAGGATATTTCGACAGATTAGAAAAAAACGTCCATTAGTCACTGTTTTCTGCGGTGTTTATTTGTGTTTTAAGTTAAATCGTCATAATTTTTTTGGTTGCCTCGAAAAATAATACCAAAATTAAGTGCTACTAATTACTATTTTTCCACAAAATCAATATAACATATCCTTGTTTGTGCTCTATTACAAACTTTGAAGTCTATTCGTTTTTTTTTGTTACTTTATGGTCATAAAATAGAATATTTTAGTTCCTGATTGGTTTTACAAACAATTTGCTATGAAAAAATGTGCAATTATGCGGGGATGGCAATAAAGTGGGTCGCATTTTTGTTAAGTAAATATCTTCAATCTGAAAATTTCTTTTGATAGGCTGAGACAAGTGTGAAATATGTCACACTTATTTAACCCCATCTCCCCCCCCCCCCCCCCCAACGCTTCATCACGGTTTTTCGCTTTTTCGCATCTTGCATGGAGTGCAGTACCGTAGTCACACTACCGCAAACCCCTTCTCCCCTAAACGTGTGATTTATTTTATGGATAGTTTCTCGATTGGAAGCCAGCGGCCTTCATCAGAAGCGGCCTTCATCAGAAGCGGCTTTCGTGAGAAGCGGCTCTTGAAACTCCAGCATAGAATTTGAAGGTCTTTTTTAAGGGATCAATATTTTTCAGAACCCCACAAAATCTCGAGCCCGTTTTACCCCATGAGTTACCAAAGCGTGCTTTCCAAAGTGGTTTTGTTAGAAAGAGGGTGGGGTACAATTTATTTCAAGGAAAAAAGCACATAAAATAATGGCTGAAAAATAACTGGTTCCAATTGGAACTTTCAGAAATGCTTTAATCTCTTCAGGGGCAAATATATTCAAGATTACCGAGGGGAGACAGAAGGTTGAAGTTGTTTCCATTCTTCCGTCTTCCACGAGAAAGTCTGTCGGGAGAATTTTGTATCAACATATCAATTTTTTCTCCTAATAAAATGATATTTTTTTATAATTGAAGTTCAGTAAACTTGCGCTTGACATAAAAACATTTTTGTTTGAAAATTACAAGCAAATATGCGCGAAATTAATACAAAATAGCCACAATAAAATTGTTTTCCTTACACCAAGCATGGATTATTGTGCGTGTTTAATATGTCAACAGTTGGTTAATCATAATTTTCATGATGTATCATTCGCAAAAATTTCAGTCATAAAAAAACACTTATATTAGAAGGTTTTAAGTTTCGCCGACTTGAGTTTTTTCCGCGCCAAATACATCCATTTTGACACATTCAGTCTTAATTCGCGTAACATTTTGGCACGTCCAAAGAATGTTCCAAGGAATGCTTTTTCAAAAACAAATGCGACAAATAAAAGACATAACATCTCATAAAATAACCGTCCGCCATTGGTATGAGTTTTGAGATTTTTCTGCGAACTTTTATACATTTTAGTGGGTCATATAAAAATTTATACAATGGGGCGCATAAAGCGGATAAAGGTTTTATGTTTTAGTTTACACTAAATGCGCTCATATTTGCTGTGATATCTTGAAATTGGATACGCAACACGTCGTTTAAGTTATAGTTTTACAAACGTCCCTTGAGAACAATAACGGACGAAATTATGTTTACTCGAATTGATGCTAAGCAATCACTTTGAATTTTATGCGAATTTCAAAGTAACCGCCAACAGAATGCAATTTCCAGAGTGTTTGCGTTTTTCGTCTTTCGATATTTGAACAGAGTTCAACGGTCTGTTTTGAAAATTAGTCATAAATGGAAAAACAATCGAGAGATGGTTTTTTTTAGTCATAATTTCGGTCACATATTTTTCAAGAGTTCAACACACGTTAATGACATTTTCAATTACCATTAATGTCCGGAAATGCCTAAAGTTTGTAGCATTTTAATTCTAGATTGTCAACATGTGTCAATTTGTTGGATTATCACTTTGAAATACTAAACATGCTTCATTGATTAGGTTTTGCTATTGGAAAATTATGCTAACAACGTTTACATGGAATGAATGACAATTTTGGTATTTTTTTAGAATTAAAAAAAATTGAAATTTGGAAAATCTGGCTCAAAGCTGAGGGGCTGAGAATTTTTATGTTTCAATAAAAAAAATTTAAAGGGTGCTTTAATATTGGTTTTTAATAAACCGAATTTGAGACATCAAAAAGGCTACAATTGCGAGGGTCCAATCGTCAGATACTCTATATGAGGACAGACAAAAATTTTATTTAAAAAAAAAATCAATTGGTAGAGGAGAGTGGGGAAGGAGTGGTCAAATTGGATTTTGATGTATGTATAAGTTATGTAAAATCATATTCTAAACCGATTTTATCTTTATAAATTTTTCAATATGACTCACGATTTTCGAGATAATAGAAAAAAAATTAATTCAATTTGTATGTTGGAGGGGGGAAGGAGGGATACCAGGGGATTTTTATGTATACATAAGTTATGTAAAATCATGTAAGAAACACATTTCATCTTTATAAATTTTTCGAAACGATGCACAATTTTCTAGGAAACAAGAAAAAAGTATTCCATTTGTATGGGAAAGGGGGAGGAAGGGGTCCAATTGGATTGTGATGTATGAAAGGGTTATGTAAAATCATATTCTAAACATATTTTACCTTAATAATTTTTTCAATGCGATTCACCGTTTTCAAGAAAATTGCAAAAAAAACAGTTTCGTTTTTATGTGAAAGGGGAAAGGAGGAAGGAATAATCCAATTTTGACCATTAAAGAACAAAGCCTAGTTATTTACTAGAAACGTAAGTGTACAACATTTCAAATCTCTAGCTAAATCATTTCTAAAGTTATGGTGTTCACGGGCAGACAGACAGACGAACGAACGAACGGAAAGACGACAAAATCGTTTGTCAGAATGCGACGCAATATCGAAAATTTAAATGCTACAACTTTTGTTCCTCTTCATGCTCTTAAAATAAATGGCACTGAAATTTTAACAACATAAGCAAAGGGTAATGCGCCGCAGGCGAAAAATTTTGTGTTGGATGCGACCTAGGTGGTAAATCACCGAAAAAATGCTGTGTGGCCGAAAAAATATGTAATTTACAACTTATAGCCGAAATAATAGAACACACTTTGTATGTTTAGTGATAGTTTTATCTAGCGTTTCATAAAGAACGATGGACGATTTTGCACCTCTAAACTAACTTTTGAACCCGTGTAGTTTTCACTTTGGTTGAGTACTTTTTGGAAAGGGCACAGTCTCTAGTTTCATCCATATATGCCGTCAAAAACCACCGGGTTGCAGGGGGATGGTGAGGGGAGAACGAACTTTCTTGTGATTTTTCACAGAAATCGTTGCAGAAATCACAAGAAAGTTCGTTAACCCCTCACCCTCCCCCTGCAATCCGGTGGCTCTTGAAGCCATATATGGATGAAACTAGAGACTGTGCCCTTTCCAAAAAGTACTCAACCAAAGTGAAAACTACACGGGTTCAAAAGTTAACCCAGGGGCACGAAAAACGCAATTTCATGCATGGTTCTTTTAACACAGAATTGAAAAATCCGACGACATGTCGAAATTCGGGACTGTCCCTAGCCATAAAAGAAGATCTTTGTACTTAAAGGGCAGATTTTTTCTTTAACTAGACAACTTTCTTAAAATTAGATAACTTTTGAATATCTGGATTTCGAAAAAATTCGGATATTTCTTTTAATAAAAAGGTAGGATTTTTTGGAAAAATTTTTGTGATCAAATGTTTTGTTAAAAAATAATTTTAAAAAATCGAAACAAATTGCTACAATTTTTTAATTATCACATCTACTAGGGCTTCTCAGAAAATATCGACATTTCTAATATACCGACATTTTCCAATATACCGAAATACCACCATTTCCATTTTAAATCATCTCAATTGAAAAACCACCAATCAATCACAAAATAATTGACGCTAATTTCTCGAAAGACTCAAGAACTAATTTCTTTCCTGGATGTGAAAAAAAAGTAAATATTCTTCATGGTTCAAGATCAACTGGTTTATAATCGACTTCCCGTATCAAATCACAATCCAAGTGAAAATTGCATTCGCTCTTGTGATTCCATTTTACAAAACAGGCCAACTTCCTGGATAATTTTATGAATGTTGACTTTTTTTCTGGTCATGTTTTTACTCTCGAATCAAGTGTAGAGTAAACCAATCCCATAAAATCCGTCGGGAACATATTTATCCATCTGGTCTGGTGCAAGAAGACAATTACGGCATATACGAATGTGGATTGCTTCACTTTTGACTCGTGATGATGAGTGGAAGTCCATCAGAAGTCAAAGTTCTTCCACTTTAATAGGAAAATGAGCAAAGAACGGATCAAAAAGATCAAAATGACTTATGCCGCCGCTTGCCTGCGAATTCCACACACTCTATAAGAAGTTACCCAATCTACTCGATTTTGTTCCCTTAATTTCAGTTAAGATTGCTTCGCAGACTTCTTAAGTTGCTTAGCTCAAACTTTTCGAACTGTGATGTGAGGGATTTACAGTGGAAGGAAATACAGCATCGAGGCTCCAACTGTTGGACAAGAAAAAAAAATCACTTGGGAGACCGGCCGCAACCAAATCCGTTGTAAAGCAGATGAAAGAACAAACATATGTTCAACTTCCTCTTAAGAAAGTTTTTCATAACTTTTTTCATATAAGAACGAGTATAATAAAGCATCGTTTGTGTCTTGTAGTAACTTAAGAACACCTAAGCCAGCGACAGTTGGTTCCGGAAAAGAATACCCTTCGAAAAAGCTAACGTTTTGTTACCCCAATAGGTGCAAAGAATTTTCTGCAAAACAGGAAAAAATTGAAATGTGTTTTAAAATATTGGAAAACGGTCGGCAAGGAAGGAGGATGGATTAAGATCAAATAGAAGTGAAAAAATAGTGGAATTGGTTTTGTAATCCCCACCGGCAGAGAGATCGGATGACATTTTGGGGTTTTTCGGCAGGTATTTATAAGGACATTTCGAAAACCGAACCGTTTTCGAGAAAATTGAAGAAACAAGTGAAAGCCATTAGTAAAACCCAATTAGTAAAAATTCTGTGTGTACCGAATGTGGAATATTGTGGGCCTGGCAAAAAAACGATTGATTTGCAAGGTGAGGGGGGCAGCTGGAGGAGGGGGTGGAGGGAGCGGAAGGAAGTGGAGGAAGAGGAGCACAAGAAGCCCGGAAAGTTTAAAATTTGCGAGACGCATTCCATTCTCGTAAACTTTAATTCTCTAATGTGGAATATTGTGGGCCTGGCAAGGAAACGAATGATTTGCAAAGTAAGGGCTGCGGGAGGAGCCGGAAGGAGGGGGCGCGAGAAGGAGCGGAAGGAAGTGGAGGAAGGGGAGCACCAGAAGCCCGGAAAGTTTAAAATTTGCGGGAGGTATTCCATTCTCGTAAACTTTAATTCTCTCAAATACGCCAACATTTTCCCAAACTTTCAACTAATAATTTCATTTCAATTGGTTGAGTGATTTCGAAGTTAGTGCTTTTGAGAGCGGGTAGGTCTTGCTTTTTTTGGAAAAGAAAAAAATCATCACAAACAACTTCTTTACAATTCAAAAAAATGTCATCATTTTTCGTGTCTGGTTTTAAGCACATATTTTTTTGAAGAATAATTTTCAAATGTTTTTTCTAAATAAATATTTTGTTAGCCTAAAACTACAAAATCACGTAGAATTTGATTTTTTGTTTAAAATTGTATTGTCGAAAGTGCATTTTTTGTTACTTCGAGTTCTCAAAAGTGATTAAAAAAAATTGACTTCCGAACACATAATTTTCTTGTTGTTCTGCTGCATTCATATTCAGGTTCGATAGTTTTGTTGAACATACGTTGCCCAATGGATACGGTTACCCTTCCGGCGTAGCATAAAAAAACCGTCTAAAAGCCACAAGTCCAAAGATACATACATAATTTGTTTCAAGACATTATCGTTTGTATGCACGCTGATGTTGATTAAGATGGGCCACATATCGCACATGGTCCCGTAGACTGTAGTATCTCAAAATCGGCCATTTTGAGAAAAACGCATTCAAAGTTTTCATTTCAAAATAATTGTTTATGAATAATTGTTTTTTCTGTTGTCTGTACAGTAATATTTCAATTTATTACTCTTTTGATAATAATTTACAGATCATTTGCTTCATTTTTTTTTTTTTGCAATAATAAAAGATAGAGATAGGTTTGTTTTCCACAAAATCAATTTAAATTTTAAAAAATGGGAATTTAAAAAACCAAAAAAAAATAAATTTTAGGACTACGTTTACATTTAAATTTGTTTTTCATTTGATTCAGTCAATTTTCCTTTACATAATGGAATAATTACTCAAAAACACATTTTTTTGAGATACTACAGTCTACGGGACCATGTGCGATATCCCCATATAGTTCTTGCCACCGTACGAAATGGGCGGTAAAGTAGCCCCAATTCACATAATCTTCGACTTCTATCCACATGAACTCACTTAAGACAAACGACTTAAGTATAGCGAAACGAACATAAGAAGGTTCTTTTTCTCAAGTCGGTTGTTTTTTTTTGCTTGCTTTCTTGTGTGTTTGACCCGTTTTGATATCTTAAGTCAAACATATGTTGGCGATATTTGCCGAGTGGCTTCTTCACATCAGATATATCGCATATCATCTTCCGAAAGATAGTATAAGGAAATCTCCGTATCCAAAGAGCTTCATTTTGAGACCACATATGCTATGCCTCATAGTCGAGTCGGCATCTTCCCGAGATGCTTCCATTTTCCACTCCAGAATTTTCACTGGGAATCGCTTCAAGGAAAGAAAAAAACATCCAATGGACCGACCATCAGCTAGACATGAGATCAGCACTAATAAATTGCGTTTTCCCGTTGTGTTTGAGGGGGTTTTTTTTCGTAAGATTGGATCCTTATGGATTTTAATCAGATAGCATTAAAGTTCCGTAAATTTCTGTTTGTTTTTTTTCTGTTTGATTTTGAATTTAAACGAAACGATAGCGTTTGCTTAGAGATAATTTCCATATTGATGAGTGTGTACTCTGATTGTGGTCTAAATTCATCATCGCAAAAATAAACTTGAAATTATGATGAGCTGCGATCTGTTTATGCCCGTTCATAATTTAATCGAATTATCACATAATCAAATCCATAGATTTTCAGATAATTTTTTCACTCATAGGGTACGTGGATTGATTTCGGGCATAGTTTGCTCAAGTGGTAAGAAAATTCTAGCACTTAATAGTAATTTTATAAAAAATGCTGTTTGAAAAGCAGTTTTTAAAAACCTGTAACTTTTGTAACATTGAAAAAAAAGTTAAGAAAAAGTTCTTTAAAAAAAGTTGCTTTAAATTGACAATCTAATACAAAATTGAACGTGGGTATGTCATTGTGTCTCTATATCTCGACTTAATTCTTAGCGTCCCTCACCCGGTTTTTCCCCCTAAACATTTCATTACAGTTCCATAATTTTTATATGATCTGCTTTTTTTTCTGTAAACGTTTTTCGTTATTGTAGCGTAATTAAATTTCTATAACGTTATAACGCAGTTTTGAGGGGCAAAAACGGAAAATCGTTATTTTGTTTCGTTATTTCGTTACGTTACGACAACGTTTCCCATCCCTCCTGCTTCAGAAGTTCGGAAGACAGCAGGTAAAGGGGTCAATTACCTGCTGTCTGCCTAACTTCTAAAGCAGGGATGGGAAACTTTATCGTAACGTAACGAAATAACGAAATAAAATAACGATTTTCCGTTTTTTCCCCCTCAAAACTGCGTTATAACGTTATAGAAATTTAATTCCGCTACAATAACGAAAAACGTTAGGAAAACTGTGAAAAAATTTATTTTTTATTATATAGTCTGCGAAAAGTTCATCAAGTACAACCCCACAGACCTACCACCTGCATAATTAAATATAATTAAAAATATTGGGGTGGTATTTAAAACAAAATTTTGATTCTAAATCGGACTTTGTTTTGGCCAGATTCACCCTATTTCTGGAAATACGAAAAATAAAATCTTTTAAGGAACTTTTTGCGTTCAAAATATACGCAGCGATCAAAAAGTCGAGAAATTCTTGAAAAATTAAGCGCAACATACACTTATCGACCTCTTAGGATCCATAGGGCGTTTATATTAATCTCATTATTTAAGAAAAATTTGGCAAAAAACGTCAAAAAAAAATGTTTTGAACAAAAAAGAACAAAAAATCGAAAAATTGAACAAAAAATCGTCGCCCGAGAATTTATTTGTCGTACGTTGTTCTAAACGCCGGACAACAGACGACAATTAAATTCTCGGGCGACGAAATGCCGAATAAAAAATGTCCAAAACAGCACACTTCATCCTATGTTGATAAAAACCACACTAAATGTTGATTGCAATGCACCACACAATCATCAATCGTACGGACGTACATTTCAACAAACGTCAATATACAAATTCTGCACAACGTGTAAATATTTATTCGAATGAAAAATCAAATATTAATGATTTGATGACTTATTTATAAACTACGTGCAATTAATTTTATTAAAAAAAATTGCTTTGTTTCCGTTTTATGTATCAAAACGACGGAAGCGACGTACATTGATGAAAACCCAATGAAAATATTTTCGGTTTTCTTGAGTTGAAAGAGAATATTCTTGGTTTTTGTATGTCAACAGCTTGATTTTGTTTACAAATGAATTTTCGTTCCTCAAAACTGTCAAAATATATGCTGTTTTTTTTAAAAAATTCTTTAAATTTATATCACAATAAGAAGATGCTCACATTGGAGTGGAAAATGTCTTGCCACTTTAATTGAAATGTTTTTAGTGTGATTTCCTGTTTACATTATGACCGCAATTTGTGTTGGCCTAAATGGTCACACGGCGAATAAACCTGGATTTGAGCGCCAAAATATAAAAAATATTATAAAAATGCTGGAATTTTGTAATTTAATAACCATTTCCCAACATTTTGTAGTAATTTTTTTTATTAAATTTAATTTTGTAAATTATTGAAATTTTCAAAAAAAAATCTCAAGAAATTTTCAAGTTTCGAGAAAAAAATTCCCTGTTAAAAAAGTTCAATAGTTTTGGCAAAAACAAAAAACACACATGCTTTAGGATCCTTTTATCTATCAAAAACCGTTTTCCGCGAGTCAATAGGCCAAAAATTACGAGTGTGACAAAGGATTATTCAAATGTTAAATCCCTAAAAATTGAATCCTTTTATCTCGGAAACGGCTAAAAGGATTTTTTTGAAATTCGGGATCTTAGAGTTTTCGGGGACGAGGAATCGATATCCGGTGTCCTTTTTGTGGACAAAAGGATTTTTCAAGGACCTCATCCTTGTACCCCCCAAACCGCACCGCCCCCCTCAAAAAGGACACCGGATATCGATTCTCCGTCCCTGATAACCTCTAAGTTTTGAATTTCGGCCCGATCGGAGGACTTGCATTTTTCGTCCTTAAAAAACATCAAGGGGTACCCCTTGCGATTTTTTCAATTTTGTGACATGTCTCCGATTTCGCTTAAACTTTGCGTAGGGGGGTTTTTCGGCCCTCTGATTAAGAACCCGTTCTCGTTTTTCCGATATCATTAATGGTTTGAGCGGTGCGGGGGACGGAGGTGTCTCACGAAAATTTGAATTTTCACTTGCTATTTACTAGAAATGCAATTTCACAGGATACTAAATTAGACTCTCCTTCGTCTTTTTAAATCGAATCCCTTCAGGAGAAAACTTTTGAATACCAGGATCAAAAACATCATTTAATTGACCTAAAAAAAACAGCCAGATAATCAGAGCTCCATGTATTGTCCTTCGTGAAGTCGCCTAAAACGCCCCCTCAGAAAAATTACGCCCTAGCTGAGCGTCTTTATGCTAGAACCCAGCCTCAATGTCTAGTCGATTAGTGCTTGAAAGTACATTTTCCAGATCAAGGACGAAAATTTCGATCATTTTTTGAAGTTAGAAAATTAAATCTGCTGGACTTCATACTCCAAAAGTTACATCTGGCAATTGGCAGGTTCTCACTTTTTATAGTTTTGGGATCGATGATATTTTTAAGAGGAACTATTCGTTCAGGAAACCAATTCGCTATTAAAATTTGTGATGTTGTCGCATCACTAAAATATGTTTCAAACTTTTCCCGTTGCGATTTGCATCGTTACAACATTTTATTTATTCTAGAGCAGGCATCATCAGCTAGTGGCTCGGCTGGCTCATCACACAGAGTGGCTTTAACAGCGTAGCCACTATAATCGACCTTTTATTGTGTGCTGTAATGCTTGTGTGTTGCGGCTTCGGATCGCAGGAATAAAACAAATCGTGCTTTGAGTTGGAATCCGGGCATTATTAGCATGACGCATTTCATTTTAAATCAGTTCGTGTCAAGCCATTGCCGTGGAAGGTTGTGTTTCATTGAACTGTATTTTTATTTGTAGTGGTTATAAATTTTGATTGTAAAGGAAGCGACAGTTACTTTGATAAAATGTGGTAACGATGCCATCAGCTCCTGTTCTAGAGTGTGCTATATTAAATTGGACGAATTTTCTTTATTGTCTTTCACTGATTTTCCCAATGAAAAAAAAATGTCAACCAGCTCTTTTATAATTAAAAATTTATGTCTCCAAATTTCGAATGATCACGTATTTTATGTGATTTGAAATAGCGACCCTAATTCATGTCAAATCAACCAAAGTTCATCATTGATATTTAAACAAAGTAAAGGATGAAGAATATTATTCATCCCGAAGGAAAGATACTTGATTTGATTTCGATTCTGTGCTTGTCATGTACATCACATTTACCACCAGAAAGTCTTGAAACTTTCTTGAGCAAAGGGCAAAAAGAACCCAAGAAGACATTTTTCAAGAAACGACATATGTAAGAATTCATAGGATATACGAATCCCTTTTCTGGGATACGTTTGGGTTCTGAACGTGAGCTTTTGTCTCATCCGAATGACGTGTTGATATGTTGCCAACTTGACTAATTGCCCGAATGTGACGAAAGGAAAACGTTTCATTTTTCTTCTTCCTTCCGGGAATTGAATTTCCCATAAAAAATGACTTCGTAATTTTGCTGTCTTTAATTGAGTGACTGATGACATGTGCTGGCAGATATTAATATCAGATGATGATGTTTGGAAACTCATAAGTGATTCACGCGAATTTAATAATTAATAGTTTTGTTGATTAAAGAGTTGTAATGTCCACACATATTCGTTACAGTGGTTAAATATGCGGAAAAATTCAAATATTTTAAAAAATTTAGAAAGTCAATTCCAGAAACTGAAGAATTATAGAGAAGAATTTCGAATCGAGGTCATAATTACCAAACGTGACTCTTAAATTTTGTAACTTTATTGGAACACGTGTTACATTTTTTGAATTGTGTATCAAATTAATTAATTACTCATTAAGTCGTTAATTAGAGGTCGGATGTCAAGAGATTGTTGTTGTTTAGGCGTTTAAAGGGTGTTAATTCGCTTTTAAGTAACAATACTTTAAAGCAAGTTCGTTGTCTTAAGGTGCCGCTCCACATGAGAGTAAATACGCGAGTAACTCTCAAAAACTCTCGAGAGTTACTCGCAGTTGAGAGTTAACTTCGGCGATTTTTCTCTTTTCAAGACCAATATCTTGATTTTTTTGACATCTTGCTTTGGCGAGTTCTCGAGAGCTACTAGCGAAATTCATACGCCGTTCGTATCTGTCGAGCAACTCCCCGAGAGTTCAGTGGGTGCGAGTCGACTAGAGAGTAGAATCACTTTTGACAGCTCGCAGAAACTAGCTCACGAGTTTTTGCGAGTCTCTGCGAGCGACTCTCAGAGACGTGTCCATTCGCGAGTAGCTGCTATCGAGAGGTTCTCGCCGGCATTTACTCTCATGTGGAGCGGCACCTTTAGGCCCGTTTGCGTCGACTACTCTTAAGAAACTAAGAAATAATTTGACAAAAATTATATAAGTTGCTAATGGCGAATTTCACGAAATTTTAGGCGATCGCTAAATCGAGTTAGCAAAAGTGCCTGCGAACTTGGTCTAGTGGCCGTTCGTGAAACCCGAAGTGGCCAAAAAATGAGCATTCGCAGCAGGGTTGTGAAAAATCCGGTTTCTTTTGAAAAAACCCAACCCACTTCCTTCAATGCCCCCATCAGTTGCCCAGTCCTATATCATACTAATATAAAAAATTGATTTGGTGTCTGTCTGTCTATCTGTCTGTCTGTTCCTCTTTCACGCAAAAACAGCTGAACCGATTGACTTGAAATTTGGCAAGAGTGTCTGTGGTAGCTCTGGTTCCAATATAGGCATATGGAAAAATAGCGCGAGGGGTGGGGGGAGTAAGGGGAGGGGGTAAAGTGATTTCGAAACTTAGTTTTCCCTCTATGTTACTCTTTCGCGGGGAAACTACTGAACCTATTGGCCTGAAATTTGGCATAGATGTTCGTCGGGGGTCCAGCCCCAACATAGACCCATTAAAAAGTAGCCCGAGAGGTGGGGGAGTAAGGGGAGGGGGTAAAGTGATCTCGAAACTCTTGCTCTATGTTACCCTTTAGCGGGGAAACTACAGAGCCGATTGGCCTGAAGTTTAGCTCCAACATAGACCATAAAAAAAAAATTTGAAAAAACTTAACCCGGCAACGACGGGTATGCAAGCTAGTATTTCAATATAAATTTGTTAATCAAAAAATCCTTGAAAATGAAATTTTATCAAAACTTTTGACATATTTTTAGATTCTGGATTAGGGTAATTTTATAATTGCGGGTAATTTAAATGTCAAACTCAAAGAAAGTGACAGACCATGTCGACGATTCTCTTGAACTACAGGGTCATCTTCAAATGACAATAAAATAAAACAAAATAAAGGGCATTCATTATTCACGGCCAAAGTGTAATATGCGTCAAGTTTTAGTTTTTTTTTTACATAGAGAGATTCCTGGACGGATGCATCAATTATAAAACGCCAAGCTAAAATTATCGTTAAATCTGCAGTCGGACTATGGGCTACTTTTTTTTCATCTGGTGCCACACACACACGGCATTCACAGTAAATAAGGGCAATTCAAATTGCAAGGGGAAAAATTTCAACCACTTAATTATCAATGGCACCCACAGAGACACAGTCGTCTACTTGTTCATTTCATGCATATACAAATTTAAATGAGATGACAAAAAAAAATATTCTGAAATTAATCATGGGTGATGGAAATAAATTTCAATGGCGTGGTCACGTCATTAATATCAATCGAGTGTAAAGTGTGGACATTATTTGCCTAACTAACCCTTCTCATAACCCTTTTTAAACCGCCTAATTTGAATTACTAGCAAAAAGGTTTGTTTCAGGCCCATTCGGACAGTGCGCAGAAAAAAGGGTCTTTTTATTAGAAATACCCAAACGAATTTGGTGAGACACACGTCCACTAGTCGTGTTATGAATGTTATTTGTTTTATGTCGGAAATAAGCTTCTCAATTATCAATCGCTTGGAAATATGGTGTAAATATAATATTTTTGAATGACAGTTTATTTCTCTCATCATTTCAGGCGTTCATTTTTTTTTGTGCATAAAACTGAAATAACACAACGTTGTATCACATCAGCTAAATATGACAGTTGCAGCGTGAGACAGAATGCCATCCTGCGGCCACATTGAATTTAATTAAATTGCTCATAAAATTGCCAGTTGCATTTGCATATTTCTGTAGATGAGAATGACTGTAAATGAAGGTTTTTTTTCGCATTTTTTGGTAACTTGCAATGCATTTTAATGGCCTGGTGATAGTCATTTTATTAAGTGATGTGCAAAAATGGAGATAAAGTTTCATGAGATTTTTTTTGTGCCTCGTTGCCATCAAATTTTGTAAAAAAAATAAACAGTTTTCCAGCTCTAGTCGCTTCAATTGAAGGCAATGGTTGGTCAGACTTAATTGATGTTGTTAGAGATATGCTGGCCTCTCCACCCCCAATTTGGTCCACATTCCATGGCCAGGCTAAAGCAATTTGTGGTATCTTTCGAAATTGTCCACTTGCAAAATATTTTGGGTAGTGTTTAACGATATGCTGGGCCTACATTGGATAAATAGCATGAATGCACGATAGGCAAATTTTTAAAATACTCCCACCGGGGGATGATGGGTGGGTGGACAGTAAAACGCCTATCCAAATAAATCATATTTGTTAAAAGTTTTTTTTATTCCGTCCGTCGGCGATGATTTTTTGCAGTGTGGGTTTTAGTAAAATTGTCTGTTTTTTTGGGGTATTTTATATTGAGGTTTGACTTTTGCTTGCTGTACAGTAGTCTAATAAAAAATTTAAAAACAAAACTAAATTACCTCACGGTTTTTTTTATCAAAATATTGTAAATCTCCAATTAACATTTTATGCAAAAAAAATTATGATTTTATCATTTGTTTTTTTTTTAATTTTTTTTCGATTTTTTTATATTTCTTTAACACTTAAACTACCAAGCCTGACAAATTCACAGTTTTGACATTTTTGATCGTCGTAGTCTTGACAGCATGAGGCAGAGCCCTGAAAAGGCAGGTGCAGCTCCTTAGAAATCTCCTAGTCTCCTGTCACAAAAGGCCCCATAAATGGCTAAAATACCTACTAGAAAGAACTCGCATTTTTGTACAAATTGTAAAGCCATAATTTCTTATACTAAAAATCACCATTTGGTCAATACCGACCACCAGGAATCGACATGAAGTTTCGGGGGTCGCTTCTGCTGTAAACTATTATTTCCCATGCGGCGCATTTTTAAAAAAAATTTAAAATTGGAGCTTTTTTACGCTTGGAACGTTTTATAATTTTTAATTGAAATTTTAAGTCACTTTGTCTCATTTTTGCCCACAGTGGATGTTTTTACTTTCCTCTGCTATACAGGGAAAGTATTGTGTTCATTGTGTGAAATCCGTTTCAGGCAAAATTATGATGAGGTCCGTGCGTATGTCTGTTAGTCAGTCTATCAGTCTGTCTGTCCGTCTATCTGTCTGTCGGTCTATCGTCACTCGCTCTGTTAGTCTGTTAGTCTGTTAGTATGTTAGTCTGTTAGTCTGTTAGTCTGTTAGTCTGTTAGTCTGTTAGTATGTTAGTCTGTTAGTCTGTTAGTCTGTTAGTCTGTTAGTCTGTTAGTCTGTTAGTCTGTTAGTCTGTTAGTCTGTTAGTCTGTTAGTCTGTTAGTCTGTTAGTCTGTTAGTCTGTTAGTCTGTTAGTCTGTCAGTCTATCAGTCTGTCGGTCTGTCTGTCGGTCTATTTGTTTGTCGATCTGTCGGTTTGTCGGTCTGTCGGTCTGTCTGTTACTCGGTCTGTCTGTTACTCGGTCTGTCTGTCTGTTGGTCTCTCCGTTTAACGTATCTTAAATAACTCGAGATAACGAGTACCCCCCCCCCCCACACAATTTTTTTTAAATACCTCAAAATTTAAAGGATATACAATTTTCTTCATTTTTTGCTTTAACGGTTTTTACATATCTCTAACAGTTCTCAACGTACTTGCAAAAAATAAAAACAAGCTTTTTCATTTTTTTGTGAAAATTCTTCGAAACCTATGCTCAAAAGCACAATAAAAAAAAATGCAAATAATCAAATTAAAAAAAAAATCTGCATTTATTCTTCTAACGCCTTTGCGTATCTTTAACAGTTCTAAACAGAATGCAAACAGAATGCAAATAGGTAAAACAACTGAAATAATTAATTGAATGATCGTTTTTTAATAAAGTTTATTTCAATATTCAAGATTAAATTTTCTCATTGAAGTGAAATGTTGACTTCCGCCTACATCCGCCGTTTGAATATTTATGCTCCTTAAACCTTAAAAGTTCCACGTCGAAATGGAAAACTTTTACACAGAAAAACCACATCCTTCTCAGTCAGTAATTGGATATTTTTCCAACAGTCAACGAACAGCAATGAATAATATTTTTCCCCCCTTTCATTTGCAACCGAATGCACATATCAATATTGAACAGACGCACCCACTCGCACACCCACCCCATCCACGTGAAGGAAACAAAACTCAAAACAAAAAAGGCGCACAAAAAACGAGGAATTGTTAGAAAAAAAATGAAGCAAGAAAATTCCACAGGAATTTGGCAGACTAATGAAATTTATACGACTACATCTATTTCCATTACCAGTATTAGTTGTCGGCTTTCAGTTGCACCCTCACCCCCTCCCCCACCGCCCTTGAAACCTAAAAAAAATCCCGGAAAACAGCAAAAAGGGATTATCGTTCTGACTTTAGGACATCGGGGGTTGTCGGTTATCTCACCTTAGCGTAACAGGGGGTTGGTTGTAGTTTTTTTTTTAAACGACGAACAAATGGAAAACTTTACTCTGTGAAATCAACAAAATAATAATGTTAGTGTTTTTTTTCTTGTTTTTCCGAAGGGGGAGGAAGGATTGCAATGCATTCGATGCGGTGGTGTCAAAAAATTGTGTTCGTTAGTGAAGTAATTCTCTGGAGGCCCATTGAAATCGTCATTGGAACAGGAAATTTACATTACTATACCATCATGTCGAGAAATTGTTTGAAGCATCTTCCCATTCCCTTCGATTCCCCCTTCCCCCTCCCCTCCTACCATAGTACTACAGCTACCAACAGTCTAGCGAACTTAGAAAAGTACGTACACGGATAAACTACCCTGAAACATTGTTTTTTATATGTTTTCATATTTCCCGTTCGATTCACCCGCGCCACCCATAAATTCAGAAAAGGGCTTTTAGTTGTGCACTGAAATGAAGCTGTGCGTCGTGACGACTACGACGACTTTCTCCCTGCTGTGGTTCAGGGTTGAATATTCTAGCATCCCTTTTAATGGTAGTAGGGAAATATCATCAGGATCAAATGAAAATTCCAGAAAACTCTCAGCATTCAGCCATAAGGTGCCACTTGCATGGCTCGCTCCCTTTAAAAATGATTCGCGTATATCGCATTTTGAAAGTGCTTGACTCCTCCAGACATCGAAATGAAAAGTTTTCGGAGAGTTTTTTTTTTTTGAGCTACAGTCACAGCAGGAGGAAAAGGATATCGGGATCAGGCAGCTAACGACTAGAGCAGAGCTAAGGAATGCAGAATGCCTTGTTTCACATATAACAATAAATATAATGGCGGCATAATGGATTTTTTTACTGTTGTTTGCTTTTAGTACTTTTCAGCCCTTAGAAAAGTGACATAGTGCTCCCGAGGGTGTTCGAGGTTACCCATCAGTGGATATCTGTTTCACCCTGATGTGCGACATTTTCTTGAACGTATAACAAAGAAATCTAATTTCAATTCAAGAAAAGTTATTCAAGATTTTCGCAAGGAAAAAAACCGAATCTTTTGATGGCTCTTTTGACGCTTTCGATGGGCAGAAAGTGAGGACAGCTAAACGGAATTCCATTTTAATTAAAGTTGAGAATCGAAATATTTTGCCAAATTTTAAAGATATCGATTTTTGAAGTTCAGATAGGGTCAAAAAAGTCTCAAAACCTTCTAAAAGTGCCGCTCCACATGAGAGTAAATACGCGAGTAACTCTCAAAAACTCTTGAGAGTTACTCGCAGGAGGTTGTCCATTTGAGAGTTAATTTCAGCGATTTTTCTCTTTTGAAGACCAATATCTTGATTTTTTTGACATCTTGCTTTGGCGAGTTCTCGAGAGCTACTAGCGAAATTCATACGCCGTTCGTATCTGGCGAGCAACTCCCCGAGAGTTCAGTGGGTGCGTGTCGACTAGACAGTAAAATCACTTTTGACAGCTCGCAGAAACTAGCTCGCGAGTTTCTGCGAGCGACTCTCAGAGACGTGTCCATTTGCGAGTACTTGTTATCGAGAGGTTCTCGCCGGCATTTACTCTCATGTGCACTCAGAAAAATGGAGGCTAACTCGACGACCTACATACGGCGTAATTGGCCTCGGGCAGGCGCGCGTTCGCCTGCATGTGGGCAAGTAAAACTGAGTTGACCTGTGGTCGGAGAAATTCTGAAATTAAGCCACCAGCAGGTGAAGTAGGGCATTGGGAGCTGCACGAGTTGACGTTAGATAGGTTAACTCTGACCGCTAGCTGGCTTACAGAAACCTCTGTAAGGTCAGAGTTAACCTGACAAAAAGTTGACCTGGACATTTTTCTGAGTGTGGAGCGGCACCTTTAGAGCAGTTCTCCAATGTCTCTCTCTGCCGATTTTGTTATTAATTTTTCATAAATCTTTTACAATCTGTACGAATATATATTTTATGTAATAAAAGTCACAGGTTATGAATCTTTTTTTCTAACAACAATTTCTGTTGACATAAAATTTACGTCATTCGTTTTTGTTACTTAATAGAAATTCACCCACGACAAAAGAAAATTTATCCGCAATTGGCCAAATTCAACCACACTTGCTGCCTTGCTGTATGATAAAAGCTTTAGACAGTAATAAAATCCAATTACAAATTCATGTTGTGCACGAAAACTTACCCAACAATGGCGTTTTTTTTTCTAGTTTTGTTTAGAAAGCGGTAAAGTCAACATATTTAGCGCGTCTTTTACACTATCTTATCATGCTTGGCTAATGTTGACCTGGTGATAAGCGACTCTTTTTTTTTTGTGAAGCGAAACCCCTTTTTTCAAGTCGGGAATATGTTTGCAATTCACCTGTTTTTACTATTTACCTGCTTCGAGGTGATAACGATGTGATAAGACGACGGAGACTTTATCGTACATTAAACAAGTCATTTTTCTTTTCACAATTTTGTGACACCAAAATTAACGATCATATGCTAGCCATTGTCAAATGGTTGGGTGTTTTTTTTTTGCTTGTTTTGTGGAAAATAAGAACGTTTTTTGTGCCGTAATCTAGGAAAACACAGAGATTTTCTTCAAGATCTTAAAGATTTATAATATTTTTGGCACAGGTATGCAATTGCGGAATTATGCTTGGTTTGCATAAGATTTTTTTTGTATTTATCCGCCATTTGGTAACGAAAATTTGATACTACATTCTGTTATATAACAGCATGATGAATTAATCGAAATATTCAAATATTTGTATTTTTTTTTTTTTAAAACAATCTTCGCGATACATCTTGTAGACTTTAGTAGTTGAATTGAAATTTTTAGAACAATAAATCTTTATTCGTTGCTAACAATCAGTTGATGGGGAAACCCAACTCACAGGTCAAGACAGCGTTGAATAAGGCAGCGTTAACCAAGACACTAAGAGAGTTTGGAGGCGAATCTTAAGCCGGCCACACATTATACAACTTGGTTCGGTTGTAGGCAATGTTGGATCGTGTATAAGCCAGTTGTAGTACCAAATTTTAGGTTCGACAAAAATCAAAACCCTGTTGATTTTGCCTCCGCCACAACAAGTTGTACAACATGACTCTAGAACAAGTCTCATAATGTATGGCCGGCTTAAAGGACATCGGCACGCAACCACGATATCTGGCGAGAAACATTGCGGCAGGCAAAGCCAAAAACCGGGCACCAATCATGTATTCCGACATGTCTCTGTCTTTCGACTTCGACGCAGCGTTTAACTCTTGACTTCGCCGTATCAGCAGCTTCAAATTTCCTGGAGTGACAGTCAGAATCACGTTTCGATTCATAGTGACGATTCCGCGAAATTTCAAGCTGCAGATATGGCGAAGTCAAGAGTTAAAAGCTGCGTCGAAGTCGAAAGACAGAGACGCGTCGGAATACATGATTGGTGCCCTGGTTGCAGGGTCAGACAAGAAAAAAAAACATTTCTTCCATTTTAAAAAAGTGGTACAAGATTCGAAAAACTAGAATTAACGCCTGTCGTAAGATGGAAACCGCAACATCGGTATTAAAAAGCCGATTCGACGGTTTTTTAGGGTGATCGCTTCACGTAAGGCGATGAGCGATGTCCTATCTAACAGTAAAAAACGAATCAAAATCTCTTCAGAGTTTCAAAAGATATTAGGAAGGTGGTTTTACCCCTTTTAAAGACAGCAGAATCCCTGTTGCTCTCTCAAGCGAATTAAACCAGTAGTTTTTCTTTTTCAGAAAATCGCGGTTGAATTGAAGCCTGACTTGCCCATCAAATGTCCATCAAATACGTTTCAAATTTAGCATCCAATGAAATAATCTTAAATTTCTCAAGTTATTTCATTGGATATTTTATCTCTTTCGCTTGATTTATGACAAAATAATGAAGGAATTGATTGCCACTAAACAGAAGTCCCTGATTTTTCCCCAACTCTCTGGAAAATCTCATACCTCAATCCACTTGAACAAGGTGAAAACATCTCAATTACACCCTTCTTAAAAACTATTCACAGTCCTAATGGCTCATATGTTACACTCTAATCGACTCCTTCGTCATGCGTCTGCGTAAATCCCTTTTTAGTAACGTACGCGGAAGACATGAGGATCGCCTTTGTTTACGTCTCAGACGCAAGTTTTAAAAATAGGACCCTAACCGTTTTTTTTTAAATTTAAAATATTATTTCTCTGATAGATGGGTGACTCTGGTGGGTGCTTGCCTAAATCCGGTTAATATCTTAAAACTCCCGAGTCACGTGGTCGACGTCTTTCCACACTTGGATCTTCGGGTTAATCCAGATTTCAGTGTTTAAATTGAATTCGAAACAAATGGTAAAGTGACAGATCTTGTCAGGGAAATTCATTCGGAAGGGATGGGATTTAAATACACGCGGTGGTGACGTGCAATTGCCAGATGTCTACTGTGTCGTACATGAAAATGTCGCGCATTACGAATAGATTATGTGTATTTTGGAGGATAACTACGGAGTATCTATTTTGAGGAAAATTCTTTAGTAATAGAGTGATTTTTTTTAGCCCTAGCTCACTATAAGAACAAATGGTCTGAAAATTGAGCTTAATTGGGATTTTCCGTTGGTAAAAAAGAGATATATTTATCAGAAGATAGCGAAAAAATATAAAGGTTAAATGTGTTTAGAATAGGATTTTACATAATGCAGGCATACATCAAAATCCAATCGGATCACTGCGTCTTCCCTCTCCCATACAAATGGCATACTTTTTTCTGTTTTTTTTTCGAAAACTGTGCATCGTATCGAAAAATTTATAAAGATAAAATGTGTTTAGAAAAGGATTTTCCATAACTTATCTATACAACAAAATCCAGTTGGACCACACCTTCCCCCACCGTCTCCCACGTCCAAATTGAATATTTTTTTTTATGTTTTCTCGAAAACGGTAAGCCGTATTGAAAAATGTATAAAGGTAAAATCTGTTTAGAATATGATTTTACATAATTGTTCCATACATCAAAATCCAGTTGAATCACTCCTATCCACCTATGGATTTTTTAAAGTAAATATATGGAGTATTTGACGTTTGGTCTTTGGCATGTGTAGCTTCCCCTATGCCTTAAACCCTAGAACTAAAATTTCAAAGAAAATTTCTCCACACGTCGAAAAAGCCGACATGCCACCATCTAATAAATGAAATTAAAAGGAATTCTCCATTCAATCAGCAATAATAATAATTTCCACGTCTAATTAAGGTAATGGATCTTGATGCTGTACATTAACTAATTTGTCATGAAATTATGCCACATATTTAATATGATTGCCGATATTACTATCGCATATATCCACTGCCAAGCCAAAGGAGTGTAGAAAAAAAAAATAATACCATCCGAAATGAAATATGGCATCGATCTATTTATGTTAGTTATGCTATTTATGTTTGAATTGGCCCGCCACATATCTTCGATATTTGTTCGATGTTCATGTATCGTCAATTCCAGGATAAAGTGGCTCAGCATTAAGACATAAAATAAAATAAAACGAGACATGAAAAGTGTGTCTGGCTGGCCTCTGGAGTTACTTGGATTTATCCCGTGCCCAATGGATCCCTCATATGTAATGGCACGGCCGGCGTCTGGTAGTATTCGGGATA
Organism: Chrysopilus asiliformis; assembly: GCA_964034945.1. Taxonomy (NCBI): domain Eukaryota; kingdom Metazoa; phylum Arthropoda; class Insecta; order Diptera; family Rhagionidae; genus Chrysopilus; species Chrysopilus asiliformis. The sequence goes on along the minus strand of OZ035963.1, from coordinate 63,795,880 downwards.
AAGCAGGGAATCATGATGATAAGCCAATAACGTTAATGGATCATGTTCGGGATATTGTTCAAATTTTATGGCTTATTTGAGTACGACGAAACTAAACTGAACTGAAATCGAAAGCTGACTGTTTTTGGCTGATTCTGGATAAAAGTTGAAAGTCAAAACTATACCATCAGGATCGAAACAATCATCGTGTCCCTATATTTATCCAGGAGGAGATCTTCTGAATGTTGATTCAGCTGCCACTGTCGATACTATTAAAAACGCTCATTACTTTCGTTAAGTAAGTGAACCGAACATTAAATTTGGTGAGGGTGGATCGAAAAGTATTGAATTTATTGTTTAAAAGCAAATAAACTGGGAGTCGTTTTACTAACTTTAAGATGGCAGACCATACTTGGCCCCAGACATGCAATGAATTTGTCTGGGGCGATTATTTTCTATACAAAATCCACCATTGAGACGCATTTGTTGCCAGTGAATCATTTTATGCAGTCATGTTTAGTTTGATTCGTCATAAAAATGATGGAAATAAGTTCTATATTTACTGGAGGAATTTATCTGATGGCCAATTGAGTGATGCTGAGAGCCTTTTTGAACACAATTGAAAGTAATTAAATTGGAAACATGAGACAAAATTCAAGTGCTAACAAATATATCGAATTTTCCGAGGGAAAATTTTATGTTGGAGGCGCTTTGAGAAACAGCCGAGAAGAGCAAAATAATCCTTGAAATCTAACACGAATTGATATTTAATTTTTTAAAAAAATAAGGAAATTGCCAGTAGTGTTGACTAGACAAAAATTTCGTAATATCCTCGTGTCCTGCCAGAAAAATTGCAGATGGGAAAAACTTTTTATAGACATTTTTTCTTTAAGACATCAAAAATATCCTGAAAAATGAAGGCATAAAAAAACTATGGGCGAAATTTATGTCTATAGGAGAGATGATGTGAGATAAATGTATTTATTGATGAATCATCTTTGATATTATTGTAGTATTACACGGTTAGAAATTTTGACATCTATTTTAATCCAAAACACAGTGTTAAAAGCCAAATGTAATCCAAAATGGGCATATGGGCGTCCGCGGGAACAGGGATGGTGGGAGGGGAGGCGGGGGTTGCTGATTTTGGGAAAAACTATCGGTTTGGTATATTCCTTGACTAAAGGTTAATCAACGTTCAGATAAAGTAATAATAATTTTATTAGTAAAATTGAAATAAGCTGCAAGAGTATCTGGTCGGGTTGTTTTTAAATAAAGATGTTTAACACGTTCACGCCGGCGCTGTGAGGTAACATTCCGGTTAAGAAACGTATTTGAAACCATGGTAACAAAACTCAAAAGTTTCACATTTGGTTTCTGTAACCTTTCAGGAGCGTTTCAGAAACCTTATTTAGAAGCTGGTTTCAAAGTAACCGTTTTTGGCGGGTTTATTCGGAAACCATCTAAAATGTAACCAAAATGTAACCTAAATTGAAGGTTTCTTTGTAACCACGGTTACAAATTGTTTCTTGGGATTATGCAGCATTGACAATACATTAAAATTGTGTCGAAACGAGAGCGTGACTCTCAGGTCTTCTTTTTCGGCAGTCAAAGTGTTAAAGATCTAAATATTTGGTGTTACGTACAGTCTAATACCACAATCAAATACGGGCCACCGGTGGTACGCGCCGTCCGATGAGACAGTCTAGTGCGGGCCACCGGTGGTACGCGCCGGCGTGAACGTGTTAAACTACTTTAAAAACATTTGAATTTTAACGATTTTTAATAAATATGCAACACAAAAAATGTTTTGTTAAAGTTTTAAACAATTTTCATGGACCCATTGCTTATCTTTTCCCATAAATAGGGTGACCACAAGTCTCAAAATGACCGGGACAGCCCCAGTGTTAAGTTACTTGTCCCGTCGTTCCGGAAACTAAATTTATGTTCCGGATTTTTCAAATTAGTGTAATAATTTTTCGAACATTAGAAAAATCGATCACTGAATATGCAAAACGTACAATATTTCGACTGAAGGTTGCTCCAAAGTATATTTCGTTCGCCTGCGGCACATTTTCCCAACAATTTTCCTCAAAAGATGTATCATAGCAAAAAAATGCGGCGCATTTCTCTTTATTGCTACTTTTATTTACAATTTCCGATGCGCCTATTTACAAAACGTACAGTGCGCAAAAATTTTAGTTAATTTTTGATTGGTCTCTTGATTTAAATATCTGCGCCGCATTCTGTTTAAAAAATTTCGCCTGTGGCGTTCATTAATGATTTTTATTGCTTGATTTTAATCTAAATCAAGTTTTATTTTCTATTTTGTCGCTCTTCTGTAATTTTGTTGCTCATTATCCCCCTTCCCCCACCCCCTTCCCCCACCCGTCTTCCCCCATCACCCTTTCCCCTTCCCTCCCTCATCCCCCTTCCCTCATCCCCCTTCCCCCATCTGTCTTAATTTTTTGAGCTTATTTCGATTTTTTTCTTAATTTTTTAGAAATTTAATTCAATTTGTCTGGGCTTGAAATCGAACTTTATTTGATGACACCGTCATAAGGGCTTTGCGATTTCAGTAGTAGTTTTTTAAAAATATTGCAGTCTAATATTTTGTTAGTATGTAAACCAGAAATAACTAAAAATTTCCAACTGTGTAAAATATAAGTAGAAAGTATTTCTTCGAAAAGCCTTTTTCAACGTAATCATAGACAAAACATCATTAAATAATTAAAAACATTTTATATTTTATAAAATCTATAAAAGGTACAGATATTTTGATAAAATTTGGAGCTTCAGTATTTCTATTTGTCTAATTAGATTGTCTAAAGGTTCTTAATATTTTCTTTTTTTTAAAGAAATCCTAATAAATGAAAGGCCATCTCTAAAAAAAATTCGCTTTTCTGGAGTTAAAAATATCTGAAAAGATCGAAGAAAAAAAGTGAAACGAGTAGACTCTGCAGTAATTCAAGATATAATTCCTCTTCATTACAATATCGGTTATAATTACACCTGGACCAGTGTCTTATGCTGGAAACGTTCGCTTCTAATTAGTAACCTTCTGGACAAAACATCTCAACATCACATTGGCAATATTTCGTATCCACGAGCTAGCGAACGTCTAAAAATTGCCTATAATGAGTTTTGGCTTACATAAATCGACTTCAATAAAACGTTGAAACTTCGTCATGGGAACGTAATTTACTTTGAAATATTATAACGATATTACTCACTCCTTTCGCTTATAAAATGTCATTCCTTACCATCAAACGAAATTCTTATTATATCAATTAACTTTGCATATTTCTTAACACGGCGTTCAGTGTGTCGGTCGCCCCGTATCGATTTTCAATTATGCCCAAGGGTCCCATCAAATCTGTACGAATTACTTTTACAATTTGACTATACTTGACTGTAAAATAAAACTGATGCTGGTGTATTGCCAAAATGTTTATCGTTGCTCCGTCTAAATGTCTAATATCTTATGTTGTCCCTAATGAGCTCACAGTTGCCATTTGAAAAACAAAAATATTTATGGTATTTGTCATTTGGGAACTATTTGTATCTGAAACCATACTCACGATGCCATGTTTAAAAGTATCTAAAAGTACGACCATCTGAATCTTCTTCTTACAGCGACTAAGTTTATGTTGCGAAGAATCTCTTGGCAATAAGAAAATGGCGATAGTTTGTTGCTTTTCTCCGTAATATTAAGGAGCAGTAAATGTTTTTATAATGAATGCCATTCAACACAAACCGTTTGACGAACCCTAAAACATGTAATTTGTTTTTATAGAAAATAAAGTATCTTTTTGTTAACCGGCATTTTATCTCAATTGCAAATGAAAATAAGATGTGCGCGCATCTTTCTTAACAAAACGGTTGGTATTTTAAACTGAAATCGTTGATTAGTTAATAAGATAACCTCGTGTTCACACCAAGATTAACATTTTAGCATTTCGAAACAATGCAAATGTTTTTATGTAAATCGCTTTGTGCATTGCGCATTACGCATTTAAATCATGATGTGAAGGGAATTTCGTATCTACACTGTGAGGAAATTTAATGAAAATCTTGAAAATGCAGCGGAAAATTCGGTCAAACTAATACAGAGTGTTTTTGTCGAATATATTCGACATTTTAGCTCTTGATCAATTATTTTTGCCACGGAGAGGGTTAAAGTATTTGTTTTTTTTAATTTTTCAAGATGTTTTTCCACATACTTAAAGTTTTTTTCTCAAAATTTTTTGAAATTTCAATAAGTGGTTTTTTTCTTGATCCCTTTTCGCTATTAGGCTGGAAATGATGAAACAGTCTTAGGCACTTGGCACACCGAATGCGAATTCGCATCGCATAGCGAAAAAGTTCAAACTTACTAAGCGATCTTATATTGTATGTAATCTACATGAGTTCTAATTTTGCAGAGACTGCAATTTTGGGTAGACCGCATTGTTATGTTATACAAAATTAGAGCTCATGTAGATGACATATGATATAAAATTGCTTGGTAAACTTGAACTTTTTCGCAATACGGTAAAAATTCGCCGTCCCCCCACTTTAAACTGCCTCTTCTTGGATCTTTTAATTCATTGAGCCGATTTCAATCTCGTTTTCGGCATTTTGAAAATTAAATCATGAATCTAAAAACATATTGTAAAAATACAAACTGCTTGAAACTTAAAAAGACAAACAAAATTTTTTTAAAAAACCTTCCACTAAAAAAGTCGTTTAAAAAAATTCGAAAACCTTGAAATAAAAACAGGAAAAATTTTCAAAACCGTTCCGACTAGAAAAGTATATAAACATTGTGGCCTAAACCACAATTACGCGTGCGTGCGTGTGGCATGATTTTGTTCTGGCATCTAGTAGTTGTCACCGCGTCTAAAAGTAGAAACTGAGCCTACTCTACGCGGCACGGACGCGGCAACGCGTCTGAGCAACGCGCAATTATACATTTACTCATATAAATGCGTAGTTTTTACATTCACCGCGTGGGTGCCGCACGCACGAACGCGTAATTGTGGTTTAGGCTTAAACTTAAAGGTGCCGCTCCACATGAGAGTAAATACGCGAGTAACTCTCAAAAACTCTCGAGAGTTACTCGCCGGAGGTTGTCCATTCGAGAGTAAACTTCCGCGATTTTTCAATATCTTGACCAATATCTTGAGTTTTTGACATCTTTTTTTCTCGAGAGCGACTCGCAAAATTCAAACGCCGTTCGTATCTGGCGAGTTACTTTCCGAGAGTTCAATGGAGGCGTGTCCACTAGAGAGTAGAATCACTTTTGATAGCTCGCAGAAACTAGCTCGCGAGTTTTTGCGAGTTTCTGCGAGCGACTCTCGGAGACGTGTCCATTTGAGAGTACCTGCTATCGAGAGGTTCTCGCCGACATTTACTCTCATGTGGAGCGGCACCTCAATATTATCGCGACAGCTTTGCTACACAAATAAGGTGCCGCTCCACATGAGAGTAAATACGCGAGTAACTCTCAAAAACTCTCGAGAGTTACTCGCAGGAGGTTGTCCATTTGAGAGTTAATTTCGACGATTTTTCTCTTTTCAAGACCAATATCTTGATTTTTTTGACATCTGGCTTTGACGAGTTCTCGAGAGATACTAGCGAAATTCTTGCTACACAAATCTAACGACAAAAAGGTTTTTTTTGCGAAATTTTGAATTTTTAAAAAAAGTTTTTTTTTATGGCAGAACTTTTCCTTCAATTTATAACAATTTTTTTACGCGACAATTTTTTTCTGGATTTTTGAAGATGATTTTTGGATCTGTTTTTTTTTTAAATTCCTTGGAGCATATTTTAAAAATCATTTGCTAAAAATCATTTTGTCGACCTAAAAATACTGCGCTTTTTACAAATAATTTTCTTCCCAGTGTACCACAAAACGATTCATCTTGTGAGGCGTATTTCCAGTAAAATATGTGTAAATGATATCTGGATGCAATCTCAGACAGACATTCATCTTAAAGTTCGTTAGGTTCACTAGGACCATCGAATGGCCGCAAACTCACTGCAGTGTGAATTAGATATTCCCGTAGGATAACCGAACTGTTTTCAAATCAAGCTCTAATACGTAGCCAACCAGCAATGACTTATCAAGATCGGAATGAAGGCAGAACAGAATTAAAATTTACTTATCCCATTCGAAAATCTGGACTTCATGTTTTTCTGATGGAAATCCTCAGTTCCACTCGCAGATATTCTCATTTTCTTACCCCATTCGGGATGAAACGCTGCACTTGAAGGGTAAATTGTATCGGAAGTGCTTGTGCGTTCAATTATGCGGGATAATTTCAAGATGATTCAGTCTTTCCAATATTCTATTCTGTCTGGGCCTTTAAATTTCAGTTGGAACAATATAACCAACCCTTGGCTACCCTTCCGATTGTTTCTATTCGCGTTCGCATATATGAAACAATGCCGGGGGTTGTTTTCATAACCGCAGTGCCGCCGTATCTATGCACCGAATTCGAGTGTAATTAACAGCAGTTCATGTAAATCTATATAAAGAGTAGATTGTAACATGTAAACTGATCCGATTCCACTAAATTCCTTTACTTGTTCGTTCGTCCTGCATGACTTGGTTTATGTCGGTTTCGTCGTAGCCAACGTTTTCCTCGCAGTTTTCCCGACAATTTCCATCCGTGGTGCTGCAACACAATTGGCTGGAAGGAACTTTTCTGTACAGAGCGTAGGGGACGCGAAACCGCACTAACCACAGAAGATTGATGGCGTGCTGCAATAGAATCCAGCAAGAATAAAAACGAAAACGAAAACTGGCTGGCGAGGATTTTCAAAAGGACTCATCCCTTCGATTGTCACAGGGTGGAAAAAAAATTAAAAATGACAAGACAAGGGATGATAATGGTCTCTATGGGTATTCAAGTGACAAAATTTTTTTGTGTTTTCCGATGGCTTTTGTGTACAAAAGGACAGAAGGGAAAAAAATGCCATGATATAGTGAGGCTTCGGTGTCTCAATACAAAGGATATTATCGTGGCTGTGTCTGAGAAGACTCCACTTTGCCGTAATAATCGGGGTTTTATAATGTAGGATATAGGATGTCATGTGAGATTTTTTTTTTTAAATTCTTTTGTCGTCCTTTTTATCCACTGATATTTTCACCTTTTTATGTAATGGAGTTTATTGTGAAACACGTTTTGGAAGTTTCGGAACTACTGTCGAGAATTTCATAGGCATCTGAGGAACCTTTTATTGACGGCTTTATTTCGTGGTTAAAATATTTGAGAATTTAAAACTGTTCTCGTAAAAATCGATGTTTAAATGTCCGTTTTTAATATTTTAACGATGGAAAAAAAACTTTGTAAAAAATTTTAACAAAATTTTTTAACAAAAATTGCCAAATTTCGCCTGAATGTCGTATTTTTTTCTTGAATTTTTTTTCAGTGAATTTCAAGTGAATTTTTTTGGACTGTCCATAAAAAACATCACACTTTTAAGGGAGGGTGGAGTGGTGAGGGGTGGTGAGGGGGGGTTGGGGGAGGAAAGGTTGTGGGGAGGGATGGTGGAGGGTGTTGGTAGATCTGCCTGCGACGGTACTAAACTCCATACGAAAAAACATTAAAAAAACGTGACGAAGAAGGGTGGAGGCGGTTCGAAATTAGCGTGACGTATTTTATGAACAGCTTCTAAAGATCACGACAAAAAAAAAGTTTTGTTCCCGGGACGCCCAGAACGACATGCCTGATTCCGAGACTGTCCTGGCCAAACCGGGACGTATGGTCTCCCTAGTCTATCTAGAACTTTTTTGCTTCCTATTTTACAGGACTAAAAATGAATTTAAGGTTTTTTTTATTCATTCATGCCTTTATATTTGAAAACGAGTGGGAAAACATTCGAATGGCGTGAAAATAATGAAAACAACATTTACTCGGCAATGACTAATTAGATGAGAAATATAGTTCGAAATATTTTAACCCAGGTATCAAATTTCCAACCGATAAGATAACGAAATTCGCGTCAAATTGATTAGAAATCCATGATTAATAAATTATTTCGCTGATAGAGAGGTTAAAAATAAATAATCGAAGGTTTTTGTTTACTGATAGCACGTGCTAACATTTTTTTTACTTTATAGTAAATAATTTTTTACTTGCCTGTACAATAAAATACAGTAATCCCTCCAACTGCGCGGTTTTGAACTGCGCGGTTTCGCAACTGCGCGGTTTCGCAACTGTGCGGTTTCGCAACTGCGCGGTTAAGTTTTTAATACCAAAATTTCGAACTGCGCGGTAAAAATTTCGCAGCTGCGCGGTTTTTTTTTATAATTTTCGTTTAAAAAAACATGTTCCTAACCCCAAAATTTCATACAAAGTAGGGTTCACAGTGCGCGGTTTCGATTTGCGCGCTCTTTTTGAGGAACGTATCTACTGCGTAGTTGGAGAGATTACTGTACCACATTTTTATGAAAATGTGGTGAATTTCTTTACTATAGAAAAAATTTGATAATAATACTGGGTAGGTATGTCACAAATTTATCTTTTTGGAAAGACTTTTTATCCTCCTTTTCCTATGGATTTGTCTTGCTTATAGCAAAAACCATATATTATTGAATTCATCAAAACAAATCCATAATCCGTCTACCCTTAAGTATTGGGAAAACACGACATACTATAAAACTTAGTTTTTGATGCATTTTGGATAAAATTCGATAGTGAGAAATCCTTTAAAACGCTCGACTCACTTCTTAATCCAATTAAACCGAACTTAGTTTTATTCCCTCACTGCATGCAATGTTTTATGTTTTTATTTTATGTTTTTCTCATGTTTAGTATAAACAACATACAACAAAGTTTTCATGTATGCGAAGATTTGATCGTATTAGTGAAATTCGAAACAATCCAATGCACTTGACTAATCCGATTATCAAAGGAAGGGAATTCCACTGTCGTTTGTAGTTGAAATGGATGTCGGAATTAGAAGAATATCCAAGTTTCCTTAAAAGAAATGTAGAAGGATTGGATGTATTTAGGATTTCCTTTGTTGATTTGGAATGGCAAGAATGCCTAAGATGGAGGTTTTGTAGAAACAACGCTGAAATTTGTTTAAAGATTTCGAAATCTGAAGAATGTGTTAAGGCTTGCAGGAATTCCTGACGTTAAAATATGTTTAAAGAAAAATTGCAATTAGATAAAAACATATTCTTTTTCTTAAAAAAGAAAAAAAATACGCTTGGGACAAATTTTCTAATATAAATAAATGCGCCGCAGGTGAAAACTTTTGCCTTGCATGCGAATTAGGTGGTAAATCGTCGAAAAAGGTGAAAAAACAATGAGATTGACAGCAACCTCTAGCCGAAGTAAAATAATATATTTTACGTTTGATAAATTTGAACCCTGAATTGAAAAATGCGAGACAAAAGTTCAGTTTGCGGGACGCCGGGACAACATGGCTGAATCTGGGACTATCTCGGCCATCTTGGACTATCTCGGTATGATCACCCTATTTATCCCACCGTTTTAAGATAATCCCCCGAAAGTTTAAATTCCGTACTCAAAATTAACGAGATCCCCCAAGAATTAATGATTACATCTCCAGAGTATCAAAAAGAACTCTTCTACGTTGTTCAAAATGAAAGGGAAATTTGTTAAGACGCGAAAAACATGAGAAAAATACATAAAGGAAATTCCACTGACCCAAAACAATGTAAATCATCAGCAAAATTTATCTTCTAGATGGAAAGATTTTTTCTGTCTAGCGAAAAAAAGACTGCCAGAAAATAAATACACATGGTGGCCAAATTTTTCACAGATCTGTCAGGCCGATTTGGAAGAAATCCGCCGCCAACCCTACATGACGTCGGAATGCAGATTATTTCCAAAAGAAGAACAATCAGAAGATCTCAAGATGTTCACTAGCTTAAGTATTTCTAAAAGAGAATAAGACAAGACCACGAACCGAAAATGCCTGCAAAGTTTCTACTTCCAGTGCGGATTATGAAAAATGATTTCTGTTGCAAATAACAAAATGGGGATATTGTTCCAGTTGGCAGCTATCCAAATCTTGTCGAACCGTTAAAACGTTTCAGAATTTGAAGAAAAAGCGCAAAGAATGAATAAAAATTCTATATGTTGCCATTAGCGACATAAATATGTTTTAATAACTTGGCCTGGAAGTGATATGAGATGTGATAAAATGGGACAGGTTCCTAATTCCGTTCCCGTCGGCGAACCAAGTTAGGGGCGCCAAATTCAAATTTGTAGTTAATTGTAAAGAAGTGATGTTTTGACAGAGTGGCATTCTCACTTAATGTGAAAAACCTTTGACCAAACATGAAAAAAACCGGGTGACAATAATTGCTATGGAAAACTGGGTTGGGTTGGAAAATACTTTTGTAACAAAAAAAAATCCACAACCAGTTGAATTCGGCCCAGATTGTTGAAATCTGGTCGCTGCCGCCGGAGCAATTAAAAATGGATGAACATGCTTGGGAATAGGAGCTGTGAAACGGTGAAATTTTTCTGTCAAGAAACGTGAAAACATGCCCATTGGCATACAATGTTGGACAACCAGGGGGAAAAAATGAGGGAAATCATCATAAATGGACAAAAAGAAACACTCCACCGTTGTCGGTCATAATCCAATGATTTTCACAATCGCTCAATGGAGAAAGAAGTCAGCAAGTAAACCACTTATCATCATCATTGCGAATGAATGTAGAAAAGGTCAAGACGGTCTGACAGCAATTGACCTTTCAGTCCCAGTCCCGGTGGGGGTTTTTTTTTGCTAGGGTCTTTGGTTTGAGACCACTTCAGTTTGTTAGATCTTCAGGTGTGGACATCAGATAGATTTTCATATGGTATCTAACTTTCTTATTTGTTTTCCTTAACAATTCTTTTACTGAATTTCGCCAATAGCGAATGGTGCTTAATGTAAAGTCAAGTCCGGTCTATTCACAACCGCCTTTTATTCTTTGGGGTCAGTGCTTGAGGTGGACATGGCTATGGTGTCAGGCTAGATTGAATGGCAAGCATACGAAGTGCTTCTTGAAGAAAATCCGAAGAAAAGGTAGCAAAACCGAAGGGCTATCATGTGAGAAGGTGATTTTATTATTCATTGCATGGGGATTTGTAAGATGATAAGTTTACTGTAGGTAGACATGCTTCTTTCTATTTATTTTTAGGTTGCGAATCTATTAATGTCTGTTTGAATCAAGCGAGGGGGTTTTTTTTTATAGAAAATTAATAGGAAGTCTTTCAGAAAGTCGATGGTTTTTACAAGCACCTGAGGAGTTTATTGACCCAGAAAGTTGAAATTTTCTTTTAAATTGTAATTCTTTGTTGACTTAATGCGAATAACGACAGGTGACTAGGGATTTTATGCAACATTTCAGCAGAAAATTTGGCGAGTTTAGTTTGACGAATTTGATCAATTTTTGAACAATTTTTGCATTAAGCTGTATTTCAAATTTTTCACCTGCGGCGCATTTTCAACATTTCTGTTCCCCTTATGTATGGATTTTTTTTTTTTTGGTCAATCCGTGACAATTTAAGTGAGGGCAGGGATAGGATGGCTGAAATAAAACGAAACAACAATATATAAAAAACTCATTTTCATATGGACGAAAACAAAGGCCAACATTTTGAGTCAATAAGAAAGATGGGCGTTGGGGAGGGGGTGTGGGGGGATGGCTGAAATGAAACGGTTCTCAACATATTTAAAAAAACGAAGTTTTTTGAAAATTTCTCAGTTTTTCGAATTTTTTTCGAAAATTATGCGCTATTGTGAAAAAATGCTTATAACCAAATTCAAAGGAAATCAAATTTCTCACATTTTCCCTTAAAGGTGCCGCTCCACATGAGAGTAAATGCCGGCGAGAACCTCTCGGTAGCAGCTACTCGCAAATGGACACGTCTCTGAGAGTCGCTCGCAAAAACTCGCAAAAACTCTCGAGCTAGTTTCTGCGAGCTGTCGAAGGTGACACGCGCGTCGACTAGAGAGTAGAATCACCTTTGACAGCTCGCAGATACCAACTCGCGAGTTTTTGCGAGTTTCTGCGAGCGCTGAACTCTCGGAGAGTAACTCGCCAGATATGAACGGCGTTTGAATTTCGCTAGTAGCTCTCGAGAACTCGCCAAAGCAAGATGTCAAAAAAATCAAGATATTGGACTTGAAAAGAGAAAAATCGCCGAAATTAACTCTCAAATGGACAACCTCCGGCGAGTAACTCTCGAGAGTTTTTGAGAGTTACTCGCGTATTTACCCTCATGTGGAGCGGCACCTTGACGGTTGCTATTTTTCCCCCAAAATGGAATGTTTTTGCAGAAAAACTTTTCCTGATTTTTTCAAAGATATGATGGAAATCACAAGAAAAATGCTCAAAGAATTGAAATCGCAAATATCGACAGTTGTTACAATTTTTTCTATAATTTTTCAGACCTTCCAATTATTCAAACGAGCTATATTTATACTTCAACGAGCTATATTTATAATCTTGGAACTTAAAGTGAACAAATGGTCATCAAAATTGTAATAAAAATGATGCCCGCTCTTAAGATATCTCAATAAAAAATCTCAATTGGTGCACGTCGAATAAATTCCAAAAATGTGGCACTTCAGATCGAAACTTTAAACTATATGAAGGAGATTTATCAAGAGAACTCAAATCCGATTAAGCAATAATAAAGCTAAGATCGGTTACTGTAAACTATGGACCCATGGAATGGGCTATCCATCCATAATTTGATCCGAAATCTGACATCAATCGGAAACATGTTTAAAAGATTAAAAACATGGGATATCAGACTAAAAGCTACGCATTTTGAATTAATATGCCGTTTGTAGAAATAAAATATCTTTAACGTTCTTTTGATTTTCTTTCTTTAACATTGAGTACTGAGTTTATAAAACCCGGAGCCGTCTCCGGGAATTTTATTCGTTGGTATTATTTCTGTCATCATAAGATATCATTTTTATATCAAGCTGCAAACTGTGCGATAGAATTCCCACCATTTCAGTTCGAGGGCGAGGATCCCATTCAAAAGACCTCACAACGAGTAGATGTTTTTTTTTATCTGAATGGGTTCTTAAACTCGTATGAATCTTCTTGGAGGAAAAATAAACAATCTAAGGTTGGATAGACATCAAATAAAGTCCAAACAACCGACAAATATATCATCGCCATAAGGAAACTCACATCGCATCGAAACTAGGAAAAAAGAAACGCGATAGGAAGAAAGTTGAATGCTCTTCCTTTTAATGCCAGCAAATTGTCCTACCAGACACTCAACTCCTACACAAATTTTCACATTTATGTGAGCGCCTGAACATAAGTGCAAACAGCATAAGATAAATACTCATAGTATATGACGTTCCGGTCGAATAGTCGTGTCCCATAAATAAATCATCTTCGTCCTGACACTTTCGTCCTGGCAAACCGTGTGAGATCAAGACGCAATTTTCTTCGTTCAAAACTTCTGCCGTCTTCGACTAAGTCTTACGTCCATACGGAAGAATGCTTCTTAATCCAAACTTCAAGACATAATCCTCGTACATAGTAGTCTCTTTTGTCGTTCCAAGGGCACATTGTTTGCCATTTGCCGCACTATCCTTTTCAGGACATTTCGGACGTGATGTCCTTGTTGAATGTCAAGTCCACAGATTCAAGGGAATTTTTCCGAAGAATATTCCAATTCTGATACGTAGGCAATTTTTGTAATGGTCATCCAGTTACAATAGTTTATACAAAGATTCCAAAATATTAGTGAAATTGGACTGAGATCACTGGACCATTATAGAAATTTGTTAAACAGATGTTTATTGAGCTAGTGAGGAACTATAAAAAAAATAGCAAATGAATGTATAGGGAACAATGGGTTAATACAAGAAAATATAATAATAATAAGTTTAAAATCATATTGGAAAAAGAAAGAAGTTTGTAAACAAATTTCTTAAAAGGTGCAGTGAAAAATTTGTAAATCTAACTATTTTGTAATGGAGAATCGGGACTGTAACTAAAATAGTTTATTTAAATTACAAAAATTGTCAAAATCTACTATGCTTTTAATAAATTTAACTACTCAGTAGTAGTATTTACTATTTTGTGGTTAAATTGACTATTTTCGTGATTGAAATTTACTGGTTTCGTGATTGAAATTGACTATTTTCGTGATTGAAATTGACTATTTTCGTGATTGAAATTACCTATTTTAGGTACATTCCCGATTCCCCTTTATTAAATATTTAAATTTACTGTTATTTCCACAAACTTTAATAATTTCGGGACCTTTCTACGATTCTAAAGAATTTTGTTCGCCTAAAATTTATTTTGTAATTTTTGGAAGATATTTTTATATACGAAAACATTTTTTATGTCATTTCTAATCGTTGGCACCAACGAAACTTACTTTAGCCTTAAGCCCATCTTAAATTATGCAAGTCCCAGAATTTCTATGGTTTAGATAGACTAAAGCATGAGAGTAAATACGCGAGTAACTCTCAAAAACTCTCGAGAGTTACTCGCAGGAGGTTGTCCATTTGAGAGTAAATTTCCGCGATTTTTCAATATCTTGACCAATATTTTGATTTTTTCGACATCTTGCTTTGGCGAGTTCTCGAGAGCGATTCGCGAAATTCAAACACCGTTTGTATCTGGCGAGTTACTCTCCGAGAGTTCATTGGAGGCGTGTCCACTAGAGAGTAGAATCACTTTTGACAGCTCACAGAAACTAGCTCGCGAGTTTTTGCGAGTTTCTGTGAGCGACTCTCAGAGACGTGTCCATTCGCGAGTAGCTACTATCGAGAGGTTCTCGCAGGCATTTACTCTCATGTGGCACCTTTAGCACAATTTTTTTTAAAGAATAGTTGGCTCAAACATTAAGGCCTGTTTGAGCCAACTATTCTTAAAAAAAATTGTGCTTAGTCTACATTTTTATATTTTCCTTGATATTTTGAATTTTTTTTGAAAAAATTAGGGTAAAATGTTTTAAAAATCCGGTACTAGGTAGCTTTTTTTCGGCAGAGTCTTTAGACGTGAATTTTTTAATCTATTTTTTGAAAACCTTAAAAATCACGATTAATAAATGGTTTAAATTTTGTTTTCAATCCTTTTTATAGAAAAAAATTTCTATCAGATACAAATTCCACTATTGGATCAAACAAACCCGCCGTACCCTACAAATCCGTTGATGCTTGACTACAAACAGTCTAAAGTGCCCATCAGCTCTGACTTCGTTAAATCGAACTACTTTGCCATAATTTCAAACAGATGGACGGAATAGTTCGTTGCCGGACGATCTGCACATTTCCCAACATAATTTTTTCCTGCTATCATACATAAATTTCGTTGAATTAATACGAACAAGTGTCGCATTAAGCAGAGCATAACGAGTGTTTTTTAGGGTGTCGACATGTGTGTCGACTAAAAGGAAAGGACGAAGGGCAAAGAAACGAAAAGAACTCAACTAAAAGTTATGCTGCAGTAATAAAACGATGTTGATTCGATGATGCTCACTGAACTATTAATTTACGTTTGATGAATTGGATAAATAAACACTGAAAAACATAACAACATAAGTTATTGCTGCGTTGCTGGTTGCTAAGGGGGAAAACAGCCAAGCGGGAAAATCAAATTTCCCACGATTGTGCGAAAAACAAGTCAAGAAAACTCAATCGTCGGCGAAAAAAAAAACATAAATAAATTGCCAAATATGGAATCAAATATTATTTCCCGTCCCGGGAATAGGGAGAAAAAATTGTAGGGATTCCCGGATGATGGATGGATTAATGGCAGCAAATAGCAAACACATTTTCTGCACAACCAATGCCTGAGATTTCTGATAGGCATTTCGTATTGATAGAAAACTAAACTACTTCAGATTCACTCTTCAGAGAGTTTTTCCTATCGTATTATTTGCTGTTGTCACCTGATTTCTATACTCAATTTACCTTTCTGTGATGGAAATTGATCGATTTTCTGACAAAATGTCAAGAAATTCTCATCTGATTAAGTCAACAGTATCAAAACATTGGTGGGGAAATAAAATGTTGGAAAAAAGAAATTGCAAAAAAAAAAAAAATAATCAAAGGTGGCTGACGATTGCGAATTCCTTATGGCGCTTTATTCCAGTTCTGCTTCGAATTTGCATAATTCTATCGGCATCCAAAGTGTTCTCTAATATTACTATCTCTTTGTTGAGTCAATGATAGATTCTTGTGATTTTCTTCTTCATATATGGGGGGCTATTGCTATTAGTGCGGTTTTATGGCACAGAATTCTACTCTTAATCATTGGCAATTTAAATTATGCTGATTTCGCTTCATCTTTACGTCGTATTGAGAACCTTTAAGAAATTTTATATGATCTCCTCGAGATATCTTGTATCTTTGCTAGAGTCGTTTTATGTATGCCTTGCCATCAGTCAGGCGATTCCATTGAGACATTTCCCTTGAGAACAAAGAAGTTTTCGATTCGATGTGGTTGGGGGTGAAGACAGAGGAAAAAATGTTGTTGAATGGGAATGTGATTCATCCGTTGATCGCGAAAAAAAACTTGCAAGACCTCCGCAAAACCGGCTATCGATGATATGTGGATAGCAACCGAGCTATATTCGAGATACTTCCATTTTAATTGTCTTTGTTAATTGGTGAAGGTTTATTTCGTAGGAAAATTCCTAGAGAAAAAAATATGTGTTATCCAGGAAAACAGGTCTGTTGACATAAGAAAAACAGCGAAACGACCAATGACAAATAAAAAACATAAGAAAAGCTTGCATTGCCAAGGGCCAATCGTTTAATACTCTATATGATGACAGACAAAATGTTTATTTAAAAAAAATCCATTTGTGTAGGAGAGGGGGTAAAGAAGTGGTCCCATTGGATTTTGATGTAGGGAACGGTTATGTAAAATCATATTCTGGACACATTTCATCTTTATAAATTTTTCGATACGGTACACAGTTTTCGAGGAAACAGGGCTGCAATCATGTATTCCGACGCGTCTCTGTGTTGCGACTTCGACGCAGCGTTTAACTCTTGACTTCGCCATATCAGCAGCTTCAAATTTCCTGGAGTGACAGTCAGAATCACGTTTCGATTCATAGTGACGATTCCGCGAAATTTCAAGCTGCAGATATGGCGAAGTCAAGAGTTAAACGCTACGTCGAAGTCGAAAGACAAAGACGCGTCGGAGTACATGATTGGTACCCAGGAAAAAAGTATTCTATTTATAAGGGAGAGGGGGACAAACAGTGGTCCGATTGAATTTTTATGTATGGATGAGTTATGTAAAATCCTATTCTAAATACATTTTACCATTATAAATTTTTCAATAAGACTCACCGTTTTCGAAAAAATTGTAAAAAACTATTTCGTTTGTATCGAAGATAGGGGAAGGAATAATCCAATTTTTCCCATATTTGAAATATTTTGTAGAGAAAAAATAGAAAAAACTCGAAATTTTCCCTAAAAAACCTTGTCTTTAATTAATAAAATTTACTTATTCACAGATCACTGGCTTAGCCTGAAAGGGGTCCAGGAAGCCAAAAGGTATGTGACCAATTTAGTAATATTTATGAGTAAGTTATGCCACCTCTGGCTCCAAAACTATCGCAGATTACCAAAAACACCTAAACATTTCTAATTATAATTCAATTAATCATTTTTTCAACCTTATTTAAAAAAAACGGACAATCACCATTACCAAATCAGTATCCAATTACAATTTTTCACTTAGTATATTTTTCCCCCTGCAAAGTAACTCAAATTTTAATTTGCATGAACAGAAAGCATAAAACATTTTATGCTTTATCTAACATTCGGTTTATGTTTAATGTAAAGAATCTACCGTAAATAATTTCCTTTATGGTTGAATAATTTTTATTTTATTTGGAATTTGATTTTCGAAACGAAATATTTCCCATTTTTATACGAGGAAAACTGGCGCATTTTATTTATCCTTGGGTATTTAATTTTATTTCATTTTCCTATCACCATTTCTATAAATTTTCTACACTATGCAGATATACTGTCGGACTGCAAATTAATATTTTCGCATGAGTGGCTTTTTAGATGTGAAATAAATGTTCAAATACTTTGATGAAAAAAAACCACTCTTTGAAAAAAAAAGTTTTTTTTAACAATTAAGGTCTTTAATAAGTGGAGGAGGAAGTTAACAGAATTTTGTGACAATATTTTCTGATTAAATTTTAGAAAGATTGGAAATAACTGAAATTAATTTTATTCAAAAGTACCATCAGAGGTCGTAAACAAGTTGTTGCGACCATAAGGCAAAAAAATTAGTCAAAATTTAAGACATGGCGACCATTTTATGACCATTTAAAAAAAAAATCTACAAATTCAAAAGAAAATCTTTTAAAGTTCTCCCTAGAAATCTTCAACTTTCATTTATTTTCTCAATATCCGGCATCATAATTTATTTAATGTGTTTTTATTTCATAATTTTGTTTTGTGCAACTAAAATTGGATCATTATAACAAAATTTATGATAATCTTAAGAGAAATCCATCATTCCAAATTAGCAATCATTTCTAAAATTAAAACTAATATTTCCCTTGCATAAGAACGAAAAAATGATGCAATTTTCAATAGTTGAGAGCTTTTATCTAAATGGAAAATATTTCTATAAATAAATTAGCATCATGGAATAGACGAAAAATTTCATTGTTGTTGTTGTGGAAAACGCTGTCACCACATGATTTTCATTTAGGCAAAACATAAAAGAAAAACTTTCCGTGGAGGGAAAACTATCAAAAAATTTTTGTTGCTGTTCGGGCGGCTAAGAGAGAGTTTCATATTAGAGTAGATTGTAGTGCGCGCTCAAGGAAAATCGCTTTTCTTTTCTAGTTTTCCTGCACGAAAATTTATTTTTGTTGGCATAGTTTTGCACTGGAAAGCATGTCGAGATTCGTCGCAAGTGAAGAAGTTTTTAATCATGGGGGAAAAGGGGGGGTTTTTATGGGATTGACATTTTTTGTACATACGTCATGTGGAGTACTTAATTTTATTTTGAATGCCGTGCACGTATAGCAAAGTTTTATAATAGTAGGAAAATCATGTCCAGGGGCGATGCCACCAAACAGATGTTTGTTGACCGCTAGTGGGGTTTTTTTCTACCTCAGCGCGACGGGTTTTATGATGGAGAGGGAACCGTGGCACAAAATCGATTTTACATTTAAATAATGCAAGTATTTTTTTCCTTGGAAACGGCTCTGGTGATTTCTGTCAAGCTTAGCAAGTCAGAAAAATAGTAGGATTGCACAGTTATGTGGAGTTTTCCGAAAATTTGAAACAGAACTACGGAAGGAAGTGATTTTTTTGAAGAGAAAGTAATTTAAAACTCTTCAATTTTGGACTTAAATATCTTAAGATGAGCATCAATTGGTAAGATTTGTTTCTGCAAATGCCTCATACAGCCGTTTGCGAGTATACAGAAAGAAAAAATAGTAAAAAATAGTTAAAATTGCGTCAACCTACAAGAATAGTGGTTTAACCATGCTTATTCTTCTCAAAACTTACTACAAGCGTACTTAATTCAACTATTAAATTGTCAAAAATGTTTGTATTAGTAGGATTAAGTACGTGTGTAGTAAGTTTTGAGAAGGTTTTACTACGTAAGCAAGGTTAAACCACTATTCTTGTAGGTTGACGCAATTTTACCTATTTTTCTTCTTTCTGTGTATTATTCTTAAAAAATTAGGTTGTGGTTAGCCTTCTTAACACTCTAACTGCCACGTCAGTAAAAATACCTGACACCTAACTGTACACAACGGCCACAATGAAAATTATTAAAGTGTTCGCTGCAACCGCAACCACGCTTAACACTCTAACTGCCCCGACAGTTTTAAGCCCCTTTCGAATATTTAGTTGTCAGTCAAAAGGCACTAAGAGAAAATTATACCTAAATAACATTTAGGTATGATTTTGTTTCAATTTTTTTTCTCTTAGTCCCTTTTCGACTGACAACAAAATATTTGAAAAAGGCTTAAAACTGTCGTGGCACTTAGAGTGTTAAACCTAAAAAATTCTGGTACTTAGCAACTTAATTATTTAAGTTGCGAAGTTTAATTGGTGCAAACCGCTCCTAATAGCTCTACTCACTTAATAGCAATATCTGCATTATTGTAAGGGCGTTTGGTAAATAAATGGTGGTTTTGATGTTTCGGGTATTCGGACCAAATTTTTGAAATCAGGTCCAAAATTTGTGTAGCTGCCATTGAAAAGAAAAAAGATTTCAGCCAAAATAATTGAAATTCACATTTTTAGGAGCGGTTTGGACCAAAGAAACTTAGAAAATTATGTCGAATTTAATTATTTTAAGTGACAGAATTTTTAGGCAGAACCTTATTTTTTAAGAATAATTGGCGCAAACGAGCCTAAGGACCCTAAAAATTATAATATAGTGAAGTCTGTAAAAGCCGGACTCGTATAAGCCGGAAACCTGCCTGAACCGGACAATTTTCTGATTCCGTGAGAGACCGGATAATACAAGCTTCACAATCATATCATACTCATAAGTTGGTGTCTGTCTGTCTGTCTGTCTGACAAAAACGGCTGAACCGATTGACTTGAAATTTGGCATGAATGTCTGTGGTAGTTCTGGTTCCAACATAGGCATACGGAAAAGTAGCGCGAGGGGTGGGGGAGTAAGGGGAGGGGGTAAAGTGATTTCGTAACTTAGTTTTTGCGCTATGTTACTCTTCCGCGGGGAAACTACTGAACCGATTGGCCTGAAATTTGGCATAGATTGTCTTCGGAGGTCCAGCCCCAACATAGACCCATTAAAAAGTAGCCCGAGAGGTGAGGGAGTAAGGGGAGGGGGTAAAGTGATTTTGAAACTTAGTTTTTGCGATATGTTACTCTTTCGCGGGGAAACTACCGAACCGATTGGCCTGAAGTTTAGCTCCAACATAGACCATAAAAAAAATGAAAAAACTTAACCCGACAACGACGGGTATGCAAGCTAGTAGTAGATATTTGTTTTCTGTTTTATGGATAAAACCATAATTTAAGAAGAAATTCTTGAAATAGCTCTGCGTAATAGGCTTTTCGACCCAAATTAAAGTTTGATTTTTATAAAAAGATTCGAAAAAATTGAAGTTTTTCCTTCAAAAAATCGCTCTATTTAAAATACCACGAAAAACAACTAAAATAATCTAAAGCCGACGATAAAACCTTGCGACAAATTTAAGAAAAAATTAGATCTAATTATCGTATGATCTTCTCAACATTCAAGGTGAACTACAATAGAATCTCGCAAGACAAAACCAACATTTTATTGATTTAGCAAATATTTACAGTGAATACAATCCCATGGAAAATTTTAAATGCTAATTAAACAAAAATAAATCAGTTGAAAATTTATCCTTTTATCTATCTACCAGCGTTGGTGTTGCAAAATCGACAAAGTTAGATAAATATTATCTAATGGCAAATACCAAAGATTCAAATTAACGAAATTTTTAAAAACAACAGCTAAAAAAATTACGAACCTATGAAGAAACAGCTTAACAGGATTAACCAAATTGCTGACATCTTTAATTTCGTGCTATCCATGTTCGCATTAAATACACAAATTACTTCGATTGATTTTTATCTTTTTAGATGATAAAAAAAAACTAGGGAAAATTGCACTTTAATTGAAATCACCTGCTGCTCACTATTTATGGGAAAATTGACTTTTCTTTAAATTGAAACCGGGAAAATTATCACTTCTTAAGTAGAAAATATACACTTTTCGTGATTTTTATTTGTTTACGAATTTTCCAAACCAATAATAATGCAAAAAAAACCACCTGCAATTGACAATCAATCAAACGTCACACCTTGTTTTGATCAAATTCGTTTTTATTTTCCACTAATTTTCGAATTGGAAGTTTTAATCGTGAAACACTACGACTTGGAAATTTCTCGATTTCGTTATGTTTCAGTGATCACATGCACGGAAATACACACAGGTGTACAATTATTAAAGGTGTTTTTTGCTTTATCAAAAGAGTTTCTCACACATGAAACCCACAACGATCATCGATCGCTGGAAATTTTATAACTATATTCGATCGCGTTTGTTTGACGTTAAGATCACTTTGAGAATATATTTTTTGACGGATCGAATTTTAAGTGTTATAACCTCAAATTATTTATTGATGAATAATTTTAGATACTTTCAGTGTAATTTTAATATGTAGATGATTTTTTTTTGTATGCACGATCACTTCGACACGATCGTTTTTATGTGAGGTCAACACTTTGCCAGCGTCCAAAAACGATCTTCAAGATTCAGATGGTGTTATTAAAGCAAGATACACAAATATCTATCTATACTATGAAAATTATTCACAAACAGATGATTTGATCTTTTGGTTTGTGACAAATCCGCTCCACGTTAGTTTCAACACTTATGCTATAGAAAAAAAAACTATTTTTTGTTAGAATTTCCTTAATTAGATACTCGTGTTATTTCTAGAATGATGCACATTCGATGTCGAATTTTTGTATCTCGTAATTCTAAACTATCATCTACGGCTATTGCTATCTTCAGATTTATCCATTGGGCAGCCGAATTTTAAGAAAACTTAACCACTTTTAAGAAACCACTATCTATAAAAATCGTATTCACTTGACAGTAAATGTACTGTGACTATCGGACATTGTTTCAAAAGTTATTGAATTCAAAATTCCCGCGTGGCTCCGTAGTAATCCACGTTCCACAGCAGAATTTCTTCCCGTAAATTGCTTCAATTTTAAACAAAATTCAAGATTTTTTTTTTTTGAAAATGTTTAATGCTCGATTTTTACTACAGGTAATTTTTTCGTGGCGAATTCGAATTTCTTAGACGAGCAAACAAAACGCGACTGGCACTCAAGTCAACTGCCGAACAATGTTTAACTCGATTTCATCGTTCAAGTGAATTAATTCCAACATACTTCGAATGTGAAACCAATACGAATGCATTTTATGTTAGACTTTCTGGTTGGAAGTCAAACACATGCAGAAGTTATGTTGAGAAACATTTTTAACGTGCGCACAGTTTGGGTGTAGAAACCGGTTTTTCGAATTGGAAACATTCCAATTGGGGAAATTTTGAAATTCAACTGTAAGTTGTTTTAACATTTTTGTTCGTTTTTTGATAAAAAATGCCGTTGAAGATGATGGTTTGAAAAGAGAATTTAAAAAGCCAGAAGAGATTTTCGCATTTTCTTGAGGAAAAAAGGCGAAAACATTTCAACGTTAAAAATTCAAATTTCATTAATGGCCGCAACTACTATTATATGATAACTTTATTAGTTTTCTAGGCCTACAGGCCATATCACTAGTCCTCTGTTATAGTTATGGGATCCTCTGTTATAGTTATAGGGTCCTCTGTTATAGGGTGTCCGGCTAAACGGCAGGGGAAGCCCCCCCCCCCCCCCGTCCCTTTCCACCTGGGTACGAAAAATAACATACTGAAAAATGTTATTACTTTCTTCATAGGCCTCTTAGACCACCAGACCCCCTTCCCCTTTCTTCCTACGCCAGTAGCATCCGGTAACATCCAGAGATGTTCGGGGGGGGGGGGGGGGGGGGGGTGTTTAATGGTGTCCGGAGTTTTTTAAACGTGGCTGGGAAATTTCGAGCTGCTTAAAAAGTTCACTTCCTAAAACTAAAACGTCGAGAGACACAAAATACGAAATATGAGGCTTTCAATTGGGTATATTTGACTCAAAAGACCAAAATTTTCACCCGTGGTGCATTTCTTCGCGAAATTCTACCTACGGCCGGCGCGAGTTTTTCATTAAAAAAACTGTTTGCCTGCGGCGCATTTCTTTTTGTTCGTTTCTGTTAGCAATTTGTTTTGAAAACAAAGTTAGAAAGAAATAAAAGGAAGAGCCATCGATGTCTCTCACTTCCTTTTATTATAATCAAATAAATAATTTTCTTAAGTCAATCTTTTAATATTCTCAGCATGTGCGGGGTTTTGATCGTAATTCGCTCATGAGTCCTAGTTTTTCGCTCATGAGTCCTAGTTTTTCGCTCATGAATCCTAGTTTTTCGGTCATGAGTCCTAGTTTTTCGCTCATGAGTTCTAGTTTTTCGCTCATGAATCCTAGTTTTTCGCTCATGAGTCCTAGTTCTCTAAAATTTGCTGTGGCAACCTAAATTATATGAAAATGTTTTACACCCAAAAATTTTTTCCTAATCGGCTATTGGATGTTTGCTTTGTAAAGCAAACTAGGGAATGGCTAGCTAATAAAATTTGGACAAAATCGGTCGAATCCTTTAAAAACTTTACTGAAGGGTCATAAATCATTATCAAAGATCCCTTTAAGAACTGAAACACAGGACCATTATTGCGAAACTTCGTTGTCTGTTTAATTTATCTAGTATGTTATCGGAAGCGGAAATTTCGCTAAGGAAGCGGAAAGTCCTCTCCTCCCTCCTCGCCACCCCCTCTCCTATACAAAAAAAATTGAGCCCCATAATTTTTAGCGGGGATTAAGACAAAATTAAAAAAGGGTTTGAAAATAAGAGTCATAGCCATTTAAATATAAAAGAAACATTTTTCAAAATAAGTATCAACATTTCCAAATGTTCCTCAACATTTCAAAAGTTGTACACAACTTCCGTTGGAAAAAATTCCATTTGGAATTTCGAACTGGAAATTTCCCCAGATAAAATTTATGTTGCACAACTGAAAGTAATAACGAGAATACTCGCGGCAAGAGAAAAGTTGTCCCATGGAATGCAAACAAAATGAAAAGTCTCGAAACATATGTTGTTGGTCGGCTTCGGTCCGAATTGTGGCCACAAAACTCCCGGCAGGTTGAATCATTTCAGGTTAATCGTGCAGGTGAATCAACTTTATCAGAATTTCGATTATTCGTCAATAGTATAATCACGGCAATGATAAGAATTTTAATATCTCTATGCCCGTGTGAGTGAAATCGATCAATGGCTGCGGTTAATTTGGTAATTTTTGTACCATAGCTGATGACACACTAATGGTTCGATTGTGCATTTTACAAACAATTGGGAAATTGAAATACCGACCGCAGGTAAATAGATTGGTGTCTGTTGAAGAAAATTCAAAGTTATTTGGCGCCAACATCAAATTATGTTCATCACTAATGATTTTGTTTGTTTTCGATGTAAACAGCATAAGAAATTGATATTCATTGATATTTCATTTGCATCGTTATTATTGGAAATGAATTTTGAGTAGTCAGGAAGTGATTTAAATTAACGAGTTTCGTTATTTATGCTTAACAAATTGTCCATAAATCTCGTTTTTACGTAAATGAGGTGAAAAACCATTGAACTTTTCACAATGCATTGAAAAAAGAATCATTTAGAAAGATTTTTTTTTTAAATACGGAAAAGTATAAAAGTGCGTGCAAAAATTAAAAAAAATAACAGGGGGAGTGGGTGGAGGCAAAAATAGGCAAAATATTAGCATAACATTCAAAAAAGCTTTAAGAGGAAGCGGGGGGTAAAACTGTAAAAGTTAACAGTGGACCAAGACCGTAGTCCAATTTCAGTTTTTTTATACTCTACTAGCTTGCATACCCGTCGTTGCCGGGTTAAGTTTTTTCAATTTTTTTTTTGTTTTTTTGATGGTCTATGTTGAAGCTAAACTTCAGGCCAATCGGCTCGGTAGTTTCCCCGCGAAAGAGTAACATAGAGGGAAAACTAAGTTTCGAGTTTACTTCACCCCCTCCCCTTACTCCCCCACCTCTCGGGCTACTTTTTAATGGATCTATGTTGGAGCTGAACCCCTGACGAACTACTATGCCAAATTTCAGGCCAATCGGTTCGGTAGTTTCCCTGCGAAAGAGTAACATAGCGCAAAAACTAAGTTTCGAAATCACTTTACTCCCTCCCCTTACTCCCCCCACCCTCGCGCTACTTTTCCGTATGGCTATGTTGGAACCAGAACTACCTATGATATATCATATAGGAGTATATTAGATTTCGTATGCCGGTTCTAGCGCATCGAACCAATCATCGGACACAAAAATTAACTACACCAGGGTGTTAGAGATGACTAAAGATTTTGATTTCCGTGTGTCTGTCCGTCTGTCCGTCCGTGAATACCATAACTTTCGCAAGGATTAAGCTAAAGACTTAAAATTTGGTATAATTACGTTTCTCGTAAATTTCTCCGAAATGATTTTCAACACTTTATTTACCATGACACAATGATAAACTGTCTCTAAAAATCATCGAAAATTGTACTTGGCAACTAACGTGTTAAAGATATTATGGTTAATCCCGATTTCTTGGAACCCATAATCTACCTAATTCCACCGTCGTATTTGAAGTGGGGCTTTTTTCGTTAAAATTTGAAAACTGATACTTGAGAAGTGCTACATTTTAGCAAATGAGATCTATAAGAAAAAAACATACCCAGAAAACACTTTACAATGCAAATGTCCTTGTGTTAACATAATGTTAAGTGTCTATTTTGCACTTAAGGATATAAGAGAGGAATATTTCTAGTTTCGAAAAGAAAAAATTGTGTATAACACATGTTAAAATTTGTAATACAATACAAAAAACTCCAAATCTTACGGCATTACAAATAAATCACTAAGTACCAAAAGACTCAGAGAAAAAACCAAGAAAAAAATCCAAGGATTACCAAAAAAAAGAAGAAGAATGAATGAAGTTGGACCAATGTGTGAGAATTCGTCAACGCGTATCAAATTTAGAATAACCGTGAAATTGCACTGAAACTCCAGGCATAAATGGCCTAATCTGCTGGTATATCGCTGGGACCACAAACTCCCAGCCCACAGGATTAAATTTTCTCGCCTCTTTGTACTCAGTGCAACCATAAAATTAACCATTCAAGTATTTTATCCCTAAATAATGCCGAAGAAAGCGTCTCGTCTCGATTTGGTAATGCACTGCGAACCCGATAATTCGTGACCCCAGCCTGTGAGGCGAGATTAGCCAAACTGTGCCATTGTCCTATAGCTTGAATAAATCCTGGTCCTGTGGGTTTTCCGCACTCTTCATACACCCAAAATCGACAAAATCCCAGAATATTGCGTGCGTGCGAATATGTGTGTGTCGGTTCCTTGTTTCGACACCTCCTGACCAACTATTCCGGTTCCTGTGGGCTAACCGACAAAAACTAAACGCACGTAGATCCGTTTCAGTGGCAATTACTTTTGGCTATACATTTTTATGGTAAAGTGCTTCTTAGTGTTATTTGAGTTCAATTGTGAAAAAGGTGCAATGTGCCGAATATCCAGAAATTTAGGGAAATCCAGTGTCAAATATGCGACCAGTTCAGGGATCATCGTCAGTTAGTTTATTATTTTCATGCTTTTGTATTCCCACACGTTTCGAAACTCATTATGTTTCTGTTACCGAACAAGCCAGCATACAATTTCTAGTGTTTGAACTATCATACTTTGATGTATTAGCAGATGTACGCCTTTTGAAAACAGGGACCCCTCGCTTGTCATAGCATAAAATGCAACACCTTCGGTTTTATGGTTTCCCAATATGCCATGGAAACTCATCCCATTGTCGTATTCGATTTTAAAGCGTAGTGAGACCTTTCCGTCCGCACCGTGAGATCAATCCGTTTTTCCCATTTAGATAATGGCTGCCAGCATCAAATATTGTGATCGTATGAAATTTACACAAACTAGGCGTGAAATATACGACTTTATTTCTCTTTATTGAGGGTAGTTTAA
Source organism: Chrysopilus asiliformis (assembly GCA_964034945.1). Lineage (NCBI taxonomy): Eukaryota > Metazoa > Arthropoda > Insecta > Diptera > Rhagionidae > Chrysopilus > Chrysopilus asiliformis. The sequence goes on along the minus strand of OZ035963.1, from coordinate 63,768,223 downwards.
CCAAGAAAGGTTCAGGAACTTTCAAAAATTGTCGTTACATTTGGTGTGGTGAATCTTTTTACTTATTGCATAATATTCGCAACCTTCACTAGAAAAATGTTTGACCTTAAATCTTGTTGGCACTACAACCAAGGAATTATGGAGTGGGTTAAATGCATACCTTACTAAGAGCCTCTTAAATCTGGAACGGAATTCCCTTCGTCTAACGACTTGGATTCTAACTGGGCACTCCCTCCTGAAGGATCACGCTTTCAAGATGAAGCTGGTGGATAATCCACAATGCAGGGGCTGCGGAGAAGAGCAGGGAACGGTGGAGCATTTCTTGTGTCACTGTCCAGCCTTAACCCGTACTCGCGTCAAATGCTTTGGCCATCCCTTTCTAGAGGAACTCCATGAGGCAGGAACTCAGGGCTGGGAGTCGATTCGGAAATAAATAGCACTGGCGGGATGGCTAAACAACCGTAGTTGAGCTCAATCTGCTCCAGCGAGGGACACCGGAGGTGTACAATGGGCCCAACTTGAGGCCTACGTGCGTGGGGTTCCCTTGTGAGCCCGCCTCCTATCAAACCACCGACCACCAAATCTTTTTGGACAACCATTGTATAAAACATAAAAATTTGGACGGACCAGAGCTGTGCCAAAGCAATGCAGCGCTCGAGGCGAAAGTTCTTGAACGGGCGAAATCAGACCATTCCTGCCCCCCCCCTCCCGAAACAGTTTTTTGCAATTTTCTCGAAAACGGTGAAACGAAAAAGTTTTTTGCAATTTTCTCGAAAACGGTGAGTCGTATTGAAAAATTTATAATGGTAAAATCTATTTAGAATATGATTTTACATAACTTATCTATACACCAAAATCCAGTTGGACCACTCCTTTCCCCCTCTCCAATAAAAATGGATTTAAAAAAAAAAACATTTTGTGTCATCATATGGAGTATTTGACGATTGGTCCCTGGCAATTGTAGCTTTTCTTATGTTTTAACTAAAATTCATGAGTAGATTGAAAAAAAAACTTTAAACTTCATGAAAAAAAATTCTATATAAAAAATAAAATAAAACACGCTTACAAAAAATATAAAAACAAAAAAAAACCATTAATAGATTACATCATAAATTTATACTCAACACAGTAAATAAATCCTACCTCTTCTTCTTCTTCTTCCTATTTGTTGTATCTAAAATAACTCAATTTATTATCGAAAATTCAACTTTCCCACAACTACAAAACCGCTCGGAGCGGGGTAATAAAAGGATAAGCCCTCATGTTCATGACAAAACTAATAAATTAATCGTCATCATTGGCTACACGTCTCAATAACCGAAACGCGTTACTTTTTAAAAAAAATCCACTCCAATCGGTTGAATTAAATCGGATTGTGCTTGAGATAAGCCTATTAAGGAATTAGGACGAGGTTAGGGTCAATGTTTTTGTTCCGGAGCGATTTTTTTCCAAAGGTTCCACGTTCTTGTAGGCAACAAAGGCACCAATCGACCGTTCGGTCCTTGACATTATTTCATAATATCAGGCATTAGGACTAGGCTAAGAGCCTATATAGGAGAATCTATTACCACCAGCAGCAGCAGGTAGAAAAATTTACAAAGGCAATACAACTCTATCCACACCAGCAATTGAGAGTATCCTTAAAAAAACCTAAAGACGACGTCGAACAGGACTTGTGTGTGAATGCGGTCCATTAAAGAGAGATTAAAGGTCTGTTTTTTTTGTCTGATGGGTTTTTAAAAAATGAGTTTAAAATGATATGTTACCCCTTACTGTCGAGGGTAGGGTGTTGCCTAGGATTAGGTTTTTATCTCTTTGAAAAGTTGATACTGTTTTTTCCTTTCGGTGTTTTTTTTTTGCCGACGTGACAGTAATTATTGGTTTCTATTATCTATTATGATGGCATAATCAACTTTACACTAAATTGCAGTACAGCTGCCTGATTTTAGGAAAACTATCCAATTGTAAAATATCAAGTTCGGAGAATTGAGTTTTCTTTACAAATTGAGACACCATGTGACTACTTCAGGTTACTTTTTTTACATTTGATGAGCCAGTTATTTTGTTAGGATGAAATTTTGAGTAATATATATATTATACTAGCTTGCATACCCGTCGTTGCCGGGTTAAGTTTTTTCAAATTTTTATTTTTTTAATTTGATGGTCTATGTTGGAGCTAATTTTCAGGCCAATCGGTTCAGTAGTTTCCCCGCGAAAGAGTAACATAGAGAAAAAACGAAGTTTCGAAATCACTTTACTCCCTCCCCTTACTCCCCCCACCCCTCTCGCTACTTTTTCGTATGCCTATGTTGGAACCAGAACTACCACAGACACTCATGCCAAATTTCAAGTCAATCGGTTCAGCCGATTTTGCGTGAAAGAGGAACAGACAGACAGATAGACACCAACTATTAAAAAAGGATTTTCATACATTCTAAGTTCCAAAAATGTTTGCTTTTTGAAACCAGTAATTACCAGTAATTGCCCTGTTTTTCCCCCCTTTTAAAAAGAAACGAAAACGAACATTTCAAGGTTAAAACATTTTTATGTAACAAAAAGACATTAAACCACTTTTCGAGTTCTTCTTCGACTCAAAAACCTACAATAATCCAACTTTCGTTACTCTTTTTTATCGCACAAAAAGATCCAAAGAGTTTCTTACAACTTCCTGAAGATTTTCTTTTCAAAACAAGTTTTTTTTACATTTTGAATAGAAATCTTAAACTAACATCTTCTTTACAAACTGTTTTTTCAAAAGCAGGGAATCTACACAAACAAGTTCATTCTAAAGATCTAAAAATGCCATTGATTTACTCAAAACTTGAATGTAGTTTTCTTTCTAGTAGTAAAAGAAAGTCCATTGGTGAATAGGTTAAGTGGAAAACTTCACCACTTTTATATCTGCGAATTGGCCAATCGAACGTTCAATAAGAAAAGTTTTTTAGTTTCTTATACGAAATATAATAAAGTATTGTATTCATGACATTATATTTTTTCGTAAAAAAACATTTCCCGAGCACTTCTAAGTCGATTGGAGAATAATTTCCACTGTCAATATGTTAGTCTGTTAGCCTGTGTACAACATTTCTCAAAAACTAAGCGAGGGCGTACACGTTTCAACTTTCAGTCTTCAGCATGCCTCAGCCTCACCAAACTGTAGGAAAGAAACGAGTGCGGCAAGAGGAGAAAAGTCACCACTCGAAAGCACGTCAGCATGCATGTGTGCGTAATTTCATTGAATCAGTCGGTGCTTAGCCACCGACTCGTAAACATATCCCAAATAAACAAAAATTGAATGCAAATAGTGAAATACCAATTGCAGGTAGTTTTATTTTTCAGGTAGGTAGGAAAGAGTAAATGGCATAACAAATTACCAGCCCTTATTCTTCTATTTTTGGCAGTTTCTATTTTGGCAATTGATGTTGCCTCGGTGCTAGCTAGAAAGGGAATGAGGTGGAAATATGAGAACTACACATCCATGAGCGATCGCTTGTTGTAAACAAGTTTTTCCTACTAAAAAGTGAAGAAGCGTGTACGTCGGAGAGGCATGTTGAGGACTAAAATTCGTCGCGACGGGAAGACACGTATACGTCGGCACTAATAGAGCTAGAGACATTAAATTTTACAAGCGTGTTTTTTTGCGACTATCTCGAAAACTACCGGTTCTTCCGTAGTTTAATGTATGTGGCGTATTGAAGAAAATTACGGTCCCACGATTTTGTTTTTAACGGTTATCCGTTATGTTTTGCCGTCATTGGGACATTTTTTTTATTAAAATTTTTTTTTTTTTTATAAAAAACCCCAGGATATTTCAGATTTTGTAAAAAAAAAAATCATATTTTCATTAAAGCTAATCTTTTATTCATCGGGTTATAGTGTAAATTGAGCAGAAACACAGATTTTGTATAAGAAAGTCATGTGTTGTTCAGATCAGATTTTTTTTTGTTAAAAAAGAGGGAACTTTTCTAAAAGTGGTTAAATTACCTGAAGGAAAGGAGTAAAACTTTAGAACATTTGGAATTAGAATTTCAGACACAATACTGTTGTGGCTAGAAAAGCATTTTTTTTTCTTTTTCCTTACCCTCTATTTTTACCTGACATTTTTCGATGTTTTTTCTCAATTACGGCAATATAAACATTCTATTCTAGTGTTGTGCAACGGAAAACTTTCGAACATCTGACACTTTTCTGGTTAAAATGGTTCTTTTTTTTAAAAAAAGAACTAAATTGAATTTAAACTAGAGTGACATAAGCAATTGGGAACCCTAATCACTTGATATCAAAAATTAATCATTAAATGAGTCGAACATGGAAATAGAATACTCAAACCAATTAGTCTTCATTAGAGTTCTTTCTGGTTTTTTCCAAATATTTACTTAAGGCTCTTTTTTGTGTTACTCTCGACTGAAGTTAAATTTCTAGACAAAAAACGACTGCTTTAATTCGAAATTAGTATAACTAAATATTTAATGGAAAGGTCAAGAGACCCTTACCAGCCCCAATAGAAAATGAATTTTTTCTAATTCCATTCTGAATGATTTTATTTAACAAATGCTCATGCTATGAGTGCATTCATGGAATTGTATAAAATGGGTGGAAATATAAACGCATCAATGGTTCTGTGACATTTTCAATCAATTTTCCAATTAGTTATAATTTAAGACGAAAACAGAAAATTTAATATTCATTTCATTGCGTTTAATATGAGAGTTTATGTTATTTAATGGACTTGGAATATTATAGCAGATGGATGACTGGAGTATCGCAGTATATTTTCAATATTTTATGAATTAACTCTTTCAGAACCATTGTCGCATTGACAAGCGTGTAGAATGCAGGGGTGGGAAACGTTATCCTAACGTAACGAAATAACGTAGCGAAATAACGATTTTCTGGTTTTTTCCTCAAAATTACGTTATAACGTTATAGAAATTTAATTCAGTCACGAAAACGTAACGAAAACCGATAAAAATGAATTCGTTTTTTCGTTATTTATTTTTGCTTTATTTTATGTTTTACTAGCTTGCATACCCGTCGTTGCCGGGTTAAGTTTTTTCAAATTTTTTTTTATGGTCTATGTTGGAGCTAAACTTCAGGCCAATCGGCTCGGTAGTTTCCCCGCGAAAGGGTAACATAGAGGAGAGCTAAGTTTCGAGATCACTTTACCCCCTCCCTTACTCCCCCACCTCTCGGGCTACTTTTTAATAGGTCTATGTTGGGGCTGGACCCCCGACGAACATCTATGCCAAATTTCAGGCCAATCGGCTCAGTAGTTTCCCCGCGAAAGGGTAATATAGAGGAAGAGCTAAGTTTCGAGATCACTTTACCCCCTTCCATTACTCCCCCCACCCCTCGCGCTACTTTTCCGTACGCCTATGTTGGAACCAGAACTACCACAGACACTCATGCCAAATTTCAAGTCAATCGGTTCAGCTGTTTTTGCGTGAAAGAGGAACAGACAGACAGACAGACAGACACCAACTCATTTTTATATATTAGTATGATATGATATGATTAAGTTCATCAAATATGACCCCCCAGACCTACCACCAGCATAAAATATACTTAAAAATATTGAGGCATTTTGATTTCTGGATCCAAATCGATCGTCGGTGCGAGTAGAGTACCTCGAGTGATAGAGAGATTACAGAGTAAGTTATAGAGTGATAGAGTTTTAGAGACAAAAGCACCACATTCACACGATAAGTTTTTTGATTCATGAATCACGGCATTTCTCTGTTAAGCATTCACGAATCATTCACGGTCATTTACACGGTAAATGTTTTGACGTGCGCCTTTTTGGCGTTTATGAAAGTTTTTGTCGTAAATTAACATGAGCGAATACGAATGAGAGCAAAGAGAATAGAGAAAACGGACTTGCAATAACTTATGGTGAATCAAAAATTGGTGATTCGCCAATTTCTCGCTCCCCCCCCCCCCCCCACCCGCCCGCCACTACATCTCGCCCCTCTTGCCCTCGTTTGGCCGTGACGTGAATCAAAAAACTTATCATGTGAATCCGGACTAATAGAAAATAGCGATTTTTTTATTGTAAAGTCTTATAAATTGTGAATTAGTGAAACAGAGTACTTCGAGTTTAAGTCTGTGATTATTTAAGCAACTGAAATGAAGACATTTATTGTTTTGCAAGTATCCAAACGAGTCCATCTAGGCCCATTGCAATATTTTAGTCTTTTAAAAAAATGACCGCGCGTTAGAAAACATGTCGGAATAATACTTTAATCATGGCTATTCTGGAATCCGAAGTTAAAACGTAAAATCAAACTCAGTCGACTCGATTGGTATTCTGAAATTTGCAACGAGTAATTCTATCCTCAAATACGTAATCGAACATAAGTGAAACACAGCGGATTCAAGAATACAAATTGAGGAGAAATCGAACCAACTTAACGCTACTTCGGATTCCAGAATAGGTATGAGTAATTTTCCAATCCAACATTAGATTCACAATGCTAGTGAAATGAGATTTACATTATTTACTCAAGAACCGTTAAAACCAAGTATTTTCCTCGTGTAAAAATGATTTCCCTTACCCCTAATTTATTCACTAGGAGTTAAGCCGAGTTAGTGAGTTAAGGGAGTTAGCTAGTGTTATTTTCCATGTAAAAGGTGAGTTAAGGGAGTTAAGGCGATTTAACTCCTAGTGAATAAATTGGCCGTTAATGTTTCTAGAAAAAAACAAACTTCGAGTATTCACAGTTTCCTCGAGTAATCAAAGTTTTAAACATATAACAAACTTATGTCATACTTCAGAAATATCCTTTTACAATTTTACACTTGTTTGGAAAATGTGAAATAAATAAATTGCTATTTGTGTCAATGTTCACAAAATGCTTCTTTATGTCATGTAATTAAACGAGTCAAGATGTTGTCATCATAATCATAACAAAATTTTACGATATCACTTCATCTTTAAGGCAAGTTCTGATGGCATTAGGCGTCACCATCCAAGAAAAACATTTTAACATTTACTATTCTACATTATATGGTAATGCAATTCGAAACTTTCTCGTTTTATGCTGATGCTGAATGATCTCTCAACCAAGCATAAACATAGTTAGCAAGCATACTTTCAAAATAAATGGTGTACATAAATGGAATGAAACGTTGTGCTAAGGGACGAAGAGAGGAGAGGGGGTGCCAATGTTGATATCCTTGTCAAAAACGGTCAAAATGAGCCGATCCAGAACTTGTTGTTGATGAAAGTTAACTCAAGTATTTATTCAACCCTTGCTCATTTGTTGCTCATTTCTTTAGTTTACTTTCGTCATCGAATATTTTATGATGAAGCCATGCGCCTCAAATGCTTCCCCCCTGGCCGAAATTCGTGTTGATCCTACCCTCACATAAGTACGTAATTCACGTCATAATGCTAGACGTTAGACCCATTGAATAGGAAAAGTTTCCCTTTAAAACTTCTCAAGACACTCAACTCAAAACTTGTTTACTGAAACTCATTCGGGGCAGCTTTTCCTGTTAGATGAAAATTCCAAAATATGTCAATGTTTCTCGGTTCATACTCGTATATCCTGCTATGCAGACTTTTCCAAAATCTCTTGTTTTAAGGGCTTATTCCAAACTATGTATATTTTAGAACACTAAAAAGTTTATAATAAGAGGTCGTTGCTATGTAAAATCCGTAATACTAGGCAAAAGTAGGGTAGGAAATACGGATGAAGATGAAGGATTCCACCTTAATTTAGTCAAGATGTTTACTTTTGCATAATTTTGCTCCTTTTGTAGCATGGCGAAGTTGTCCTTTTTTTGTACCTGCCGCGATCCAGTGTTGGCTGAAATTGTGTCAAGATACACACCTTTAAATACCAAAATATTAGTCAGATAACTTATGAGTGATGGTAGGATTGCGAAAAGGGAATCCTTTTTGAAGGATTACTGAGTCAATGTATAAAGAATAGGATTTGCAGCTCTCAAAGGAATGAAATTTTGATGACGACCGACATAGAAATGTAATTTTACCTTTGGGTAAGATTATTATTAAATTCAGATTATTGTACAGGTACAAAATGTTGCACAATTAATATTTCATATTAAAGGCAGTGGGAGGTTGGGGGGTTTCGAATAAGATTTTGTAGTTATCCAGATAACAAAGGATTTCAATTCTGATGCCATCTCAGCAAGAATTAGTTGTTGGTAACCTCTATATATAACGCATTTTTACAACGCATTTTACAATAAAGTCTAATTTTTCGCATTTAAGAACTTGATATTAAATAGTTTTGATAAGAAACGCAATATTCCAAGTCTCACTGAGAAAAAAATCAAAAGAATTTTTTTTAGAAAGCTTTTTTTTATATTTTACTCTTTGCGAGGGCGTACACATTTCAACTTTCAGTCCTCAGCATGCCTCAGCCTCACCAAATTATTGGAAAGAAACGAGTGCGGCAAGAGGGGAAAAGTCGCCACTCGAAAAGTGTTCTTCACGTCTTCGCGTAAAGCACGCAAATGAAGTCGCTCGTGTAGCATGTCAGCATGAATGTGTGCGTAATTTCATTGAGTCAGTCGGTACTTAGCCACGGACTCATACACTCAGAAAAATGGAGGCTAACTCGACGACCTACATACGGCGTAATTGGCCTCGGGCAGGCGCGCGTTCGCCTGCATGTGGGCAAGTAAAACTGAGTTGACCTGTGGTCGGAGAAATTCTGAAATTAAGCCACCAGCAGGTGAAGTAGGGCATTGGGACCTGCATGAGTTGACCTTAGATAGGTTAACTCTGACCGCTAGCTGGCTTACAGACACCTCTGTAAGGTCAGAGTTAACCTGACAAAAAGTTGACCTGGACATTTTTCTGAGTGTAAACATATCCCAAATAAACAAAAATTGAATGCAAATAGTGAAATACCAATTGCAAGTAGTTTTTTTTTCAGATAGGTAGGTAAATAACAAATTACCAGTCCTTATTCTTCTATAGTTGGCAGTTTCTATTTTGGCAATTGATGTTGCCTCGGTGCTAGCTAATAAAGGAATGAGGTGGAAATATAACACATATATGAGAACCACTCACACATGAGCGATCGCTTGTTGTACACAAGTTTTTCCTACTAAAAAGTGAAGAAGCGTGTACGTCGGAAAGGCATTTTGAGGAATAAAAGTCGCCGCGACGAGAAGAAGCGTGTACGTTCGCACTTTATAGTCATTTCGTGATGGATTGATATGACTAAAAATGCAAAATGAAAAGGATAATCACATTATCCTAACAGGACCTTCCCTTATCCTTACAGACTTCTTAATCGGAGAATCAGAATCGCCGATCCCAAAAACTCCCAGATAAGAAGTTTCCCGAAAAATTTGATAAAAAGAATATTCATGTTGTCCTTACAGGACCTTTCGTTATCCTTACAGACATTTTAACTCCAGAATCACACTCAGCCACCCCAAAAACTCCCAAATGAGATTTTTCCAGAAAATTTGAGGAATGGAATAACCACGTTATGCTTACAGGATCATCCATTATTCTTACAGACTTCTTAATAACAAAATCGGATTCAGCAACCCCAAAAATCCCAAATGAGATTTTTCCCGGAAGATTTGAAGAGGAAAACGATAACCATGTTATCCTTTCGGGACTTTCTGTTATCCTTACAGATTTTTTAGTGCCAGAATCGGATTTAGCGACCTCAAAAATCTCCAGAATAGATTTTTTTTCGTGTAAAATTGAGGAAAATGATGATGTTGTTATCCTTGCAGGACCTTCCCTTATCCTTACAAGGCTGAAGTAGAGAAAGTATTGCATTGTCATCGAAATATTGTAAATCAAATAATTTTTTGACCGGCATAACTTGTAATACTTCTAATTTTTTTAAAAAATACTTAAAATATATTGAGTTACTATCAATAAATTGGAAAAAAATCTTGAATATTTCTTCTGCTAAGTGATTTTTTATTTTCATTATTAATTCCAATGCGTTTATCCAATTCTCTCAATGAATGATACTTTTAACACAATAAACAAACATAAATTTATATTTTCACTCTTCGTTAACCCTTTTCGTGTTTATGTTTTCGATTCCAGAGCATTAATCGGTCGTCTCATGAACAATATATTTATAAGACGTTTCTACGCTACTCACATCCAATTGGCGTTGAATGTAAACACAGCAAAATATCTTTCATGCCACTAAATAAACATTTCTCGTATCGTCTGGCAATTCGAAGACAAAGATTTATAAACAAAAATTTCTGATTTTGACAGGCTTTAACAATAAATAAAATCGATTAAATTCGATTAAAAGTTTCGACAAAAATAGCAAAACTGCATGAAACAGCAGAATTTTTGACAAGGAATATGCAAGAGATTTTTGTGTTGGAAGTGGGATTTAAATTTATTCCTGCAATTTTGGTGCAAATTTAAAAAAACTTAAAACAAGTTTTTTTTATAGATTTTGTATTATCATTGCTTAAAGTCTGTTTTTGCACCTACATTTTTTTAAATTAGAGTTTTCTTAAAGAACCGTGCAGGAAAATGCGTTTTTCGTGCCTCTGGGTTAACTTTTGAACCCGCGTAGTTTTCATTTTGGCTGAGTACTTTTTGGAAAGGGCACAGTCTCTAGTTTCATCCATATATGGCTTCAAGAGCCACCATATATGGCTTCAAGGTTTCAAGAGCCACCATATATGGCTTCAAGGCTTCAAGAGCCACCGAATTGCAGGGGGATGGTGCGGGGTTAACGATCTCTCTCGTGATTTCTGCAATGATTTCTGTGAAAAATCACAAAAAAGTTCGTTAACTCCTGCAATTCGGTGGCTCTTGAAGCCATATATGGATGAAACTAGAGACTGTGCCCTTTCCAAAAAGTACTCAACCAAAGTGAAACCTACACGGGTTCAAAAGTTAGTTTAGAGGGGCAAAATCGTGCATCGTTCTTTCGTTCCATGGCGAAGTATCTAAATTGAAACCCCTAGAAACCTACCCCCAACGCTAACCGGGTTTGCTTAGTAGCATAGTTTTTATTTACAAATGTTTCCAGTAAGATTAATTAAATGTTTCGCCAAAGCATTTTGATTGACATTGTGTGAATATGCCAGGATTCTGTCCCTTTTCGGCGTTGAATCCTTGCGCGTCCCATATATAACAAATATTTGATACATTCGGAATATGCAGTTTGATTTTAGGAAAAAAAGAACTCATCTGTCTGCCTCTGTGTTGGGATGACATTCAATTGCAGGAAAATAGAACAAAACTACGAACGAAACTGACGTAAATCCGGAAATTCGTTACCGAGAGCAGAGATCAACAGTCATTTTGTTGCCCCTTGTCGACCTACCCTTAAATTCGGAATGGTGGGTTAATGTTAGGGTAACATGACAGATTTATTTCATTTCCATTGCTTTATTAAAATGTTTTACGTTACGGAAAAAAAACAAGGAAAAATATTTTGATTAAAATTGAGTTTAAATATTTAGAGTTTGGGTATTTCCTAACCAAGAAACAATTTGTAACCGTGGTTACAAAAAAAAACCTTCAACTTAGGTTACATTTTGGTTACATTTTAGATGGTTTCCGAATAAACCCGCAAAAACGGTTATTTTGAAACCAGCTTCTAAATAGGGGTTTCTGAAACGTTTCTGAAAGGTTACAGAAACCAAATGTGAAACTTTTGAGTTTTGTTACCATGGTTTCAAATACGTTTCTTAACCGGAATGTAACCTCAAATTGTTACTTGTGTACTATGAAAAGTGTTAAGGGATTGAATTGACAAAAAGAATTAAAACACCTTGCAGAAAATAATCCAGTGAAGGTCCTTTTTTATGAAATTTCCCATAAAAGCAGAATATATACGTAGTCACAAGTCGTGGCTATCAAATAAGGATGTTCTCTGTAACTTTCAACGGAGAATATTGAACCACATTTGGTTGGATTGCTTACGACGCGACAGCGCGGATATTTTTAGTTATGTTTTCAGCAGGAGTTCACCTTCCTTATTAATTATTTAAGAATTTTTCTAGGGTTTACTCCATTCAATAAAAGACTCCACACGAATTTTCAAATTCCAACACCAGATTCGTGAAAGCAACTCTGAAAACCCCCCAAAGCCAAAAAAAAATTGGAAAAAGGACATTTGCGTTATCTTTTCAGGACCTTCCATTTCGAATTTTGCAAATCTAATACCGAATTCGTAATCAGCGACCCCAAAAACCTCCTTATGCCGATTTTTCCCGGGGAAAACGGAAAAAAGGATATTTGCGTTATCCTTACAGGACCTTCCGTTTCGAATTTTGAAAATCTAACATAGCTAAAAATCTGCTCCTGACAATGCAGATCATTTTGCAAAAAACCGCGTAAAAATCGGTCCAGTAATTTTGGAGTTTTGTAATCTCAAACAGACAGACGGACAGACAGACATTTTTATATATTAAGACTAGAATTGGGACCCGGCTTCGCCCGGCTAAAAGCGTGAACAGAAAAAAAACTTAGGAAAACTAAATTCAATAAGTTAAAAATTAGGTAGCCTGCAGGCTGTTCGTTAGTTTTTCTCTTCGGAAAATGATTAACAAACTAACAAAAAACTCCAGCAATTGCATTCGATATTACTTTACCCCCCCTCCGCTTACTCCCAACCTCTTGGACTAGTTTTTAATGGGTCTATATTGGGGCTGGACTTCCGACGAACATCTATGCCAAATTTCAGGCCAATCGGTTCAGTAGTTTCCCCGCGAAAGAGTAACATAGCGCAAAAACTTAGTTTCGAAATCACTTTACCCCCTCCCCTTACTCCCCCCCCCCCCCCCCCCCACCCCTCGGGCTACTTTTCACTTATACCAAATTTCAAGTCAATTGTTTCAGCCGTTTTTGCGTGAAAGAGGAACAGACAGACAGACAGACAGACAGACAGACAGACAGACAAACATCCATTTTTATAAGGATTATTTAGAAAAATAAGATTTATCATCATCGGAATATTGGGTAAAGCCATGTGCGCCTACATTTGACCGTCTTTGTGACACAAACTAATGTTGAAGTGATCCTGAAATGTCTTCCTTTTCGCTTATGCACACAATTCGAAGTTTCTCAATCGATGTTCAAAATTATTCAACATCCATCACTTTTGAAATTAAAATTTTTACCCAACAATTCTAAGACACCACCATCATGATTGATTTCCTCTATCATTCATCTGAAAAAGGTGTTCATAAAAAATTATCTCCATCAATAATAATTCCGAAAATTAAGCTTTTCTAATAAATTTCGTTTTATTCAAATACATTTCCTTACACATTTCCAAAAATTACATTAATTGAGAGTATTATTATAATAAAACCATCTTCATGTTAAAATCTTGTGAAAACTTAAATAATCTAGACACGGGCGTTAAGGAGTTTTCGATGGGTAAATAAAATGTTTTGTTGATTTTGTAATTAACACCCATTGCCAGTCATTAACCAAGACTTATCCAAGCGATTATTCATTTAGTCGCTTCGTATTATTGCGTTCGATAAAATAAAATCCTCGAAAAGGCATTGGGGAATGTCGCTTATGAGGTTTCGGACTAAGAGAGGGCTGGGAATGGCCCCTGATTTAGAAGCCAGGATATGGATTTTGTGGGGCTTTTGGTAGCTTTTGTTGACACACTATTATAGCTGGTGTTTTTATGTTATCTCTTGGTATATGTCATTATGTCGTACTTATAATGGTTGTCAGATTATAATATTGTTATGATTTATGATTATTTCAACAGTAAACTTTCGTGTTTTTCCTTGGCAAACGAACGTAAACAAATTCGCCTAATAATAATAACAATAATGTTTACACAAATTTTCTGAGGGAAGTTTTTAACAAATAACACATCGATTATTCTTTATCCTTGCGTGTTTACGTGCGTAAAGATCTGACAATCCAACAGCTGCTACTTGCTAACAAATCAATCAAAAATTTGCAGAAAAGTGTTGAGTTGTTGATGGAAAATTTGTCGGGATTCATCTTCTGCCTGAAAGTTTTCATAATATTTTTCATCGACAACGTGTATCGAAAAGTTTTTAATATATCCCAACTTTAATCGTGAGATTAATCAGTGATTTGTTGAAATTTTATTTAAGACGTAATAAACATGAAATTTTTGTTGCGTTTTATGAATCTGCAACTTTATGGTTAATTTTGTAGGTCACTGTTAGTTTTTATCGGAACGAAACTCATAAAGTGAACAGTTGCAACAAATACTCTTTGTTTTTAACATTTAGCCACCCTAACTAAAAGTTTTTTTAGTTCTATAAAAGGGTTTTTCTTAAAATAATTTAATAAATACGTACTCAAATACCCCAAAATCCCGACATTCCTCTAAAGAAAAAATCGTCTCCTAAAAATGTGCGTCTATTTCATACGCAGGGCAGAAAAAATCGTCTCCTAAAAATGTACGTCTATTTCATACGCAGGGCAGTTTTGCATGGTACGCACATGATAGATTAAACAAAATCTGAAGCGGACTTATGATGACGAACTTCATTTTTTAAAAGGAAGGTTTCAGTTAAGAGATAATTAGCCATTAGTATGTTAGTAGAGGTGTATGCTATTTGTTGGTCATACATTTTTCAATTGGAATGTTCCTTTTAAAAAATGAGGCTTGTAATAGTTTTACGATAATTCGAAAACTATTAATTTTAGAAATAGCAATGCAACGGGTTCCCTATTTTTTCATTAAAATCTACTGTTTTTGATTGACCTACAAGCAACATGGCAAAACTTGCCCTGTATATGAAATAGACGCAAAAAATTTGAATTCAAGAATGAGAAAACCCTCAAGACTTTTATATACAGTTTTAGATTATCCCGAAAAACCCACAATCCCTAAATCTGATATTGGAATTTACCTCACAATCTCATCTCAATTTCACATTTTTCTCAATAAATTATGGATTTTAGTATTTATAGCCAGTATTCAAGAGTCTAAAAGACCTTACACATTTTTTATACAAACACACACGTCCCCATCCTGTTTAATTTGAAATGGATTTCAGACAATAGAACCAATAATTCGGATAATAATCTCATTCACGTTTTCCATTCTATATATAAATAGATTTGTGTATAGACTTTCCCATATAGCTTTTTTGTGTCTAACAATTCAATATGTTATCAATGAATATGACTTTTCTTATCGAAAATATCTTTTACCTGAATTGAATTCTAATCAACTCCTCGAAAATCCATAATCCAATCTAATTTTGGGTACAGAGTTATATTTCCCATTCGTATCTGAATTTCCCTTAATTACATGTTTTTGTCTTGAAATAAATCGATTTTCGGTTTGCGAAAGAAAGTAGTGGAGCATAAAATTTGTAATTACACCACTGCGATAACTAACACTAACCGAATTCACAATTATATAGAATTTAATGCTTCTTGAATCTACTTGCGAATAATGTTGTTCTGAAATAATGTTCAAATTTTTCGCTCTACCGCCTAATCTCTAATTCTATCGAATTTCTGGTTTCATTTTGCCATCTCTAACCATTTTCGAGATTTATTTTATTATTTAGAACTAGAATTTGGACCCGGCTTTGCCCGGCTAAAAGCGTGAGTAGAATAAAACCTATCGGAAAACAAAATTCAATTCAATTGGTTATAAATTAGACAGCCTGCGGCTTATCTTTAAAGTTTTTTCTTCCTCGGAAAATGGTTTTCAGAAATTAACCAAAATACAATCAATTCCAACGTTTTTACCCTCTCTCTTTACCCCCCCCCCCCCCCCCACCACTCGGTATGACATGTTAGAGCTGTACCACCGACGAACATCTATGCCAAATTTCAGGCCAATCGGTTCAGTAGTTTCCCCGCGAAAGAGTAACATAGAGGGAAAACTAAGTCTCGAGATATGCACACATTGGTTACGCGACGGCCACACAACGTGGTCACAGTAACGTCACTCTAACACTACCGTGACCGTTTTTGCCCTGTTATTAAAAGCTTTTATTTAGCTTACCTTCGTATCTGTCTGTCTGTCAGGCTCAAATCTGGCAATCTAATTTTGACCCACTTCCACTCATTCGAATGACTTGATAAGGGAAGGTCCTGTAAGGATAAATTGATTATCATTTTCCTCAAATTTTCCGGAACAAAATCTCATCTGGGAGGTTTTGGGTCGCTGAACCCAATTCTGACATTAAAAATATGTAACGATAACGAAAGGTCCTGATAGGATGACGTGAAAATCTGTTCCTAAAATTTTCCGAAATATAATATCTTCTCTCGGGGTTTTTGGGATCGCTGAATCCGAGTCTGGTATTAAGAAATCAGTAAGGATAATGGAGGGTCCTGTAAGGATAACGTGATTATCTGCAACCGCCACTTTACGACCAGGGTCCCATTGTAGGTTGAGTCGATAATGGTTGCTTGGGCTAACATCATTTTATTATTTGCATTAATTTAATATTTCTGGATAGGAAATTTTCATCTTCGCGCAATGTTTCTTACAACTTTCGACCTTTCTCACAATTTCTTGCAATTTTTCTCACATTTTTTTTTTTCAAAATTCATGACTATAAATGCTTATACCTACAACGATGCAATTCCCTGTTCAGCTATCCAAAAGATTACCATCCATGTTGTCTTTACATTTTCCATTGCGGCTTTCTTCCTTTTTACGGTATTCTTGGAAAGCCAGAACTTTTGTATATTTTTGCAGATGAATTTTCTGTTAGGTTCGCTAGTCTATCCATGAAAATAAGACTTTTTTCCAGTTTTCTCCCATTTCCAAGACAACAAGCTATTATTTTATTTTCCCAGATGTTATCTGGACTCCCTTCGTCGGTGTTTGCGATATCTGAGTAAAAAAAAATCTATATGTGGTAACAAATACTCCCCAAACAAAAAAAAAACACCCTGAAAAAGGGAAAAAGCGTCGGTAAGATTGAAAATGTCGGCAATTTAGTTTGACTTATAATTTCCTCTCATAGCTATCGTTGCAGGAAAATCTTAAATGCCTACTAAACTACCTTCTCCTCAGATCCATTAGTTGGCAGAGTTCATTTCATTTTATGTCTGCATTTTTCCTCCCCGGTTTACCCAAAGCACTAAAGGGAAATTACGTAAAAGTTACTAACAATCAAAGTAGGGAACTAACGAGCAACAGTGTAATTGGATGATAGTCGGTCGTCAAAAAGAGAAAAAGCACAGTTCGTCTAGCAAAGCTTTATCCTATCCTGGCTGGCTTTTCGGTTTCACGATGCGATGGAAAATATTTGGAAAAGAAAGGTTAGAGATCGTTATCCTTTTTACGTGGGGACAAAATTGCAACACATATGGGAGCATTTTTATAAAATCGATTTTTAAACCATTCGAAAAGTGATTCCAATGGGGACCAATGGATTTGACAAAGGATATTTGAAAAATAAAATCAGCCACTTTTTGAGACATGATTTTAATTAAGGTTTCGGAAAACCTATCCATTTTTTCAACCCAGCGCCGCCATTTGTAATGGGGAGGGGGAAGGAGTGGTTCAATTGAATTTTGATGTAATCAAAAGTTATTAGACCGAGAAACCCCAAGATATTTGTGAATTAATAAAACATCCAGCGGTCAAGAATAAACACAAAAAAATGGGTTATTAAAAGCCTGTTCTTAACACATTTTACCTTAATAGACTTTTCAGAATGACTCACCATTTTCGAGAAAAGTGCGAAAAAAACTGTTTCGTTTGTACGGGGGAGCAGGATAAGAATGTTGCGATTTGGCCCGCTCAAAGACCTAGCCTTGGTTTTTAATATTTTAATGTTTAAAATTTCAAGTCTCTAGCTCAATCCTTTCGGAAGTTATCATGGACAGATAGACAGACGGGCAGACAGGAGAGACGGACAGACGAACAGACGGACAGAGAGATAGACAGATCGGCAGATGGACTAAGGGACGGACATGCGGAAATCAAGTTCATTTTTGTGTCTAATGCGGCAGTCACACGACGCTGTTTTGCCAGCGCTAGTGACTGTTTGGCTGTTAGCAGCCGTTTCAGCAGCACCGTGTGAACACTAGTGCGTTGCTACTACCAGCAGCAGCGTGATGATTTTAGCAGCGCTAGTGAAGTAGAGAACGTTCTACTTTGCCAGCGCTACTAGGGATCACGTGACCCTGTCACATGATTTCTGAGCTGTTAAAAGTCTGATAAGTGGTAAAGTTTGTTTATTGTAAGTTGTTATTGTAAGTTTATTTATTTAAATTTGTGTGTAACGTTTATTATTTAAAAAATCTCCCAGATTAAAATGTCAAACCACTGTTTTGCTACTTGCCAGCGCTACTAAAGTAGAAATCGTGTGAACCCTCTCAGTACGCTGGCTGCTGTTGCTACTTGCCAGCGCTACTAACCGACAGCAGCCAGCGGCTGGCAAAACGGCGTCGTGTGACCGCCGCATAATATACTTTCATATAGTTTCGTGCTGAGCAGGTGCACGAAAACCATATTTTCCATGAGTAAAAGTTTCAAATCAGTATTTATAATAGTTTTGTTGTAATTACAGTTTTTCAATAAATGAGAAATGTCAAAATTTTTAAACTCGTCTATATCTAAAGTACAATTTTACAGTTTCGTCGTGACTATGGCTGTGACATGACGATATAGAGTATAAAATTACTCAAGAACTTTAAAATTGCTGCAAAATTCAAAATTTAAATTCAAACTCAAAGCTATACTCGTTAGACAAGCACTGAGAACAACACATAATGTGATGACTATACATAAAAAACAGGAAAATTACTTAGCGAAAATTTTGAATACCGCTTTTCACATCAATAAATAACGTGAATAAACGTAGAGAAGAACTTTTACTTTTATTTTACATGATTTTCCAGTAGGCACCGCCAATCAATCAACATACAACATAATAAATATTTCCGTACTTATTTATGTTTCTTAAGCTACTTCCTTCAATTTTTCACAGTCGGAAATGTAAGTTTATGAAAAAATAACACCATATTTCATCATTTACAAGCCGTGAGCCTTAATATCACGCACCTATACGGTGGCAATCAACCACTTTATGCTCTGATATAGTGGGAAAATTCTTTCAGAGCCTACAAACCCATTCCAAGTGTGGAAAATGCCCAGCTACCAACTCCCATTTTCGCGCGTATTATTTATGTTTCACTGAGTGAGTTATATGAGTGAAAAATAGCTTAGAAATTGGCGGATGGCGTTAGGGGGATTGTCATACTGGTGGTAGTGGTTGACTCAAAGCCATTCGTTTCGGATTATTTGAAGATTTACACAAGAAAGCATGGATAGGGGTGTGGTTACGTGTTTTGTTGTTTTTCGCGCTTTTCCAAAGAAAACATTTACCTTACCCTTCGTTTTTCTGTGTTCGTCCGATAACGTAAAAAAACAAGGACTTTAGGGCTGTGAGAAGGTAACTTTCGCTGAGAAATTCTTAATACGTGTGGGCGAAAGACATTATCCAGTCTATGCGTATGAGAAGATATTCAAGGGGTTTAGGGCAAATGACCATAACTATAACCAGTTAAAAAAATCTATAGCAGACTTCGTAGAGGTATATTAGTTGTCGTTGAAATATTTTTTTGATAAAAATAGAAACAGGTTAATCCGCATCACATTTCCAGGAATTATTGTTATTAGCGAGGGCGTACACGGAGCAACTTTCGGTCATCAGAATGCAGCAACTTCACCAAATTGTAGGAAAGAGACGAGTGCGGCTAGAGGGGAAAAGTCGCCACTCGAAAAGTGTTCTTCTCGTCTTCTTTTACACACACAAACGAAGTCGCTCGTGTAGCACGTCAGCATGCATGTGTGCGTAATTTCATTGAGGCAGTTGGTGCTTAGCCACCGACAGGTAAACATATCCCAAATAAACAAAAATTGAATGCAAATAGTGAAATACCAATTACAGGTAGTTTTATTTTTCAAGTAGGTAGGTAAATAACAAATTACCAGTCATTATTCTTCTATTGTTGGCAGTTTCTATTTTGGCAATTGATGTTGCCTCGGTGCTAGCTAATAAAGGAATGAGGTGGAAATATAACACATATATGAGAACCACTCACACATGAGCGATCGTTTGTTGTACACAAGTTTTTCATACTAAAAAGTGTAGAAGTGTGTACGTCGGAAAGGCATTTTGAGGACTAAAAGTTGCCGCGACGAGAAGAAGCGTGTGCGTTCGCACTTAAAGTGATCAAATTAACACCTTTTTTTCTCTGTATTTATTAATTAAACTAAATTTGCAGTCGAACCTCGATATCTGGGATCTCACGGGACCGCTTCCCGATTCCCATTTAAAGAGGTTTCCCACTTACGCGAACTTTTCACATCTATGCCCCCACCCCCTCTCTAGCAACTGTACCTTCGTTTTCCACCCACCCCTCCTGGCTGTCAGGAAAAACTAATTGTTCTCAATTTTTCACAATGTTGTTAGCGTCGATGCTGGCAGAATTTTACATCTCAAATTTTTAGAAAACACAAA
This sequence comes from Chrysopilus asiliformis, assembly GCA_964034945.1. NCBI lineage: Eukaryota > Metazoa > Arthropoda > Insecta > Diptera > Rhagionidae > Chrysopilus > Chrysopilus asiliformis. The sequence goes on along the minus strand of OZ035963.1, from coordinate 63,747,784 downwards.
TTGCGAGATAAATGGTGTGAAAATTGGTTTGCTTGTCTGTTTATCTTGTGTGAAAGTGGAAAATTTGGCGGGAAATTCCACGAAATCTATTTTGCTATATAAATCCTCTCTCGCGTAAGGATTAAACCACTTTGACGTCGTGTTAAGATTAACTGTTATTGGAAATGGGAAATAATTATTGATTGACTTTTAACCACATTTCCAACACGCAATAATATTGGGAAAGGGTAGGGTTTTTCATCTAGCAACGTGTTAGATTTTCCACTCTAAAATTGATGAAAATTTTCCACATTGTACCACCCGGCCTTCATTGTACGTTAAATTTTGTTAAAAAGGGTTAGGCCTAAATACACTTTTCACTTTTACAGTTTTGTGCACAAAATAAATGAAAATTGAATTTCAAATGGAAACCGCGTTTTTATGTAAATTTTTCACGTACGCAACCGATTACCCTGATAGCAAAACACACCAAAACGATGAAATTTTTGTTATAAAAAGGGGTAAATCTGTCCTCGAATGTTTCCCTTTTTTGCTTACTTTGATATGGAAAAAAATGGCGCAGAATCGTTTGATGTCCTTTTTTACTATCGCTATGAATTGTAAAAATAAAGAAAAAGCTACCTATATTTCGTCTATTTTGTTCCGTTTTGCCCCCATCGGAAGCTCGTGGAACATTAATCACGGCATTTAATCAAAGAACGAAATGTGGCTCCAACAAACATCGACAGAATTTATAAAAAGTAAAAACCGAGATAAAAAAAAAATACTGGGAAAAAAATGTTGAAACCCATTAATTACAGTCGATTAAATTGCACAGAGCACATGCTACTACATTGCAAAGTGCAATGAATCCAAACCAATGAATTCTAACATTTTGTGGCAATTCACGTAATTCCTCTCCGGTTTTCCACCCCGAACCTTAAACAGAATAAAAATAATGTGGAAAACATCTAATTCTTGGATAAACTCTGCGTTTCACATCATTGTGGATTTGTGGTGGAATCAAACATTTAAACATTCACAGCGACAATTTGCTTTATATCAATATGTTTAACACTCTAACTGCCATGACAGTTTTAAGCCTTTTTCGAATATTTAGTTATCAGTCAAAAAGGCACTAAGAGAAAATAAAATTGAAACAAAATCATACCTAAATGTTATTTTATTACCATAAAATGGGTGCAATTACAAAAAATCGTTGCGGTTGCAGCGAAAACTTTAATAATTTTCAGTATGACCGTTGTGTAGAGTTAGGTGTCAGGTGTTTTTGACTGACGTGGCAGTTAGAGTGTTAAAGAAAATCCAAGCAACCATTTGCAACTTAGGTTACAATGTGACCCTGGGCCCGATGGAAAATCATTCTATGCGAAGATTGCTTTGTGACCGATCACAAAAAAAAACGTTTCACATCGGCCATTTTGTGACTGGTCGCAAAAAACCGGTTGCAAATTGGTTACATTGTGAGTGATTACAAATTAACCGTCGCAAATCGGTTACGATGTGACCAGTTGGAAAGTTGTGGTTTTTCGTGGTTTTTATCGTCCGCGTTGATAATTCACCTACACACAGTGCTATCGATATAAAGGGTCTTTCAATAAGGACATAAAAATTTTGTATTTTAATAAAAACGCACCCTAGAATTTTTCTTATGATCTGGCAATACTAAAACGTCAGTCAAGGTTTACATTTTTACCATGGTGAAGTTCACAAACGAGCAATGCCACACAGCTGGTCAAACAATTGATCTATTGAAGGAGAAGTTCGGTAATCGTGCAATCTCTAGAAATGGTCCGGTCGAATGGCCACCTCGCTCACGCGATTTAACGCCGTTGGATTTCTTTTTATGGGGTTATGTTAAGTCGTTGGTTTATGCCAACAAGCCAATAACGTTAGAGGAGCTCAGGAACAATATCGAACGCGAAATTGCCAACGTTCTGGCCGATATGTGTGGAAGAGTGGTGGAAAATTGGCTCCAAAGAATCAATCAGTGCAACCGTGCTCGCGGTGGCCATATGTACGACATCGAATTCCATACTTAAATGTAACATGTCCACTACACTTGGAATAAATTTCAGCCCGATATCTCAATTATTCTGTGTTTTCTTCAAATACAAAATTGTTATGTCCTTATTGAAAGACCCGATATAAATAGTCATCTTTGGAACAAAGAAATCGTACTTACACGCAGCCCTTGGTCTTAACGACCCGTGTTGGGATAAAATAAAGGTAGAGTGATGATTAATAATATCTCTCTCGGCACTACAACCGGTTTCCGGTCTTGGCCTGCCGCAATGTCTTTCGCCAGAGATCCCGCTCAATTAATAATATTAATAACTAGTGGCTCCGCTCCGAACTGCTCCGCGGTTCATCCCCGCCCCACTCGTCGGCCTCCGCGTCCACTTCCTCTTCGGCCTCCGATATCAAAATCCATTGAGTAGTTTAGGAGGCAGCAGAAGAAGCGATCACAGGGGTCGGATATAAAGATATAGAAAAAATAATATAGGAAAAAATGTTGAAATAGGTCAGGTTTTATGCCCATCTAGACTAAATGCTATTTTGTAGCTGATAAAAAAGTAACGGATTAAGAAACTTGTGACATTCCAAAAAACAAAAAAAAATCTGGTGTGAACAGCACTTGACTTTCTTATAGAAAATCTACGTTCCTGCACAATTTACCCTATAACCCGACGAATAAAATTTTAGTTTATATGAATTCTAATTTCACAAAATTTGAAATATCTCGATAACGGTAAAAGATATAGATTTACGGAAAAAGAAAAAAAAATACAGAACATTTTAATATCTTTAGTTTCTTTTGTAACTGTTTTCTTCGAAAAATCGATGGTTGACAGACAATTTGCAAGAATCTATTTATTTTTTTAATGAAAATATCTCGATTACGGTAAAAGATAGCGGATAACAGTAAAAGACAAAATTCTTTCAAATATCGTTCTTCTCAAATATTTAACTAGCCAAAACCCGTTAGTTTTCAAAATTTTGTATTCAAGTGTATCCAGTACTAATAAACTTCAGGTAGAAACATGTCCATTTTTGACATGTGTAAGCCCCCATTAATGTGTATTTACCCGTGCATGAATACTTAACACGGATAAATGCAAGTGAATTGCGACAAAAAGTCGTTGTGCATTTAAGCGTGTTTTACTGTATTTGTGTACGGCAGTTTAACATTGGAAATGATTTATTTGCCAGTGAAATTTCGTCGTCAATTCAAAATATTTGGCCAGGAAATATTTTACGGTAAGATTTCGTTTTTTCGGTCATTTTTTGGTAGAACGTGAAAGTAGGCGAAATTTATGTCTAGTCCGGACCTAAAATACAGAAAAATTGCAGAAAATTAGACGAAATTTATTAAGTTTTATGTGGAACCTAGACGTACAATATTATTGTGCAATATATTGACCGTCTAGGGGTCATATTGAACGGTTGAACAATATATTGAAGGAATCAAAGTCGGTTTGATTTTTATTGCGCAATAAGGTTTTATTGTATAGTCTGAGGGCGATATTGCACAATATTGGCTCAGTATCGTATGAAATATCGTTGAGAGAACACCTAACCATGGCTTCTTTTTGACATTCAACAAATGTTCATGGGTGCTTCTTTTTTTTAACCACTCCTTCATCCATCTGCGCTTTTTTTAAACTCTTTTTTCGAAGTTCACAGCCAGTGCAAAGGCTACAACTAACTTCAATGTCATTTAGGGATATTTTGACTGCTCAAGAATCAAACGAAAAATGATTTATTGTGCAATAATATTGCATCGTCTAGAGGCATGTCAATAATATTGTACAATATATTTTACAATAATAGTGTACGTCTAGGGGCCGCTTAACACATGCATTTTTTCATTAGATCACAAAATGTAAACTGTTTGAAGATGGTAGACATAATGAAAAGCTATAATTACTAAAAGGCAAAATTAAGAGATTAACATTTTTGATGAACGCAATTCTTTGTTATACTTTGTCTAAGAAAGCAAAATAGATTTCACAAAGATTTTTAATTGAATTCAGATTTCAAGTTTCAAACATCAGGCCTAATTTATCCAACATTTTAAAAGAGGCAAGAAATTTTTTAAACTATAGGTGAATACCAGGAATATGTTTAACTTTTTACCTGCAAAAAAATATCTGAAAAAAAGAAATAAACTTTTAATGGGTCGTCAATCTTGGATATTTCGATTTAATTTATTTGTTTGTTATAATACAGTTCAGAGAATAGTTTTTGGGTTTGTTCAAACTGTATCTAAGTTCATTAAACCGGTTAACTAACCGATAGGCCTAGTGTATAAAAAGGTAAAAACAATTCGATACGGAGTTCATTGAGCTAAAAAATATCAGGTGTTTCGGACCAAGAAGAATAGAAATAATGCGGAAAATAATTTTTGGAGTTTTTGTGATTGTTTTATTAACTGAATGTGAATTATTTGGTACTGAAAAGTGATTTTTATATTTCGAAAATAACACGGTTAAAAAAATCCGTGTTTTTTCAGATCATAATGGAAATTCTTCCAGTTCTGTTGCATCTAAAGTTAAGAAACCTTCAAAAAATGATGTGAGAATAATTCCACCAACGAACTGGCTTCGGAATCAAAAGGAAGACACCGATGAGGATTTAATACGGGGTCAACGAGCACCACCACCTCCACCACCACCGCCACCGCCCCCACCCCCACCGCCCCCACCCCCACCAGCAACAGCTGCAGCAACAACGGCTGCCACAACCACTGCACCGGTAGCAGCTACAACAGCAGCTGCGGCAACGACTACATCCCCCACCACTGCTCCCACTACAGCTGCAGCAACCACTTTAGCAGCAACCACTTCAGCACCCGCGACAACATCATCCCCCGTATCGACTGCACCAGTGACAACTGCACCCACAATTCAACCACCTGCGCCAGCGCCACCATCTAATAATATAATTTTGATAATACCAGCTCAACAGGCATCCCCACCAACACCAGCAAAGTTGTCCAATATATTTCAAAGTTTTATGGGTTAAAAGTTAAATAAATTCGTGAAATTGAAATATTTTTCCATGGAAAATTTGCTGAAAATGGAGTGAAATTGAAATATTTTTCCATGGAAAATTTGCTGAAAATGGAGTGAAATTGAAATATTTTTCCATGTAAAATTTCTGTATCTTTTGAATTTACCAATGGAGAACGTTGAAATAACTTGGGTTCGGCTGCTTGGAATGTGGCGAATGTTCTTAGCTATCTTGGCCATGAAATTTCCCCTCTCTTCTAACAACCCTCTCCTGGTATGAACCATTTTAATAAGATATAGAGAAAAACTCTTGAAATGATAGAATCGACAAACAATTTCAATTCAATTTACAGAACTCTTCTTCGATTTTATTTCATTCGCTTCCCCTCCCCTTTGCACATATTGATCGTGAAAATCAATCCACACGCATAATTTGAATAAATAGCTCTAATTATTTACTTGAAATCTCTAGGGGTGAATCTCCCCTAATTTAAAATTGCATTGCGTGCGGATTAAAAACCCCAGGACACGTCAAACAAATTTGTGATAGCACTTAGTTTAACATTTTCACCACTTATCCTTTCCACAGGCAACATAGCCAACTGAATATTTCTCCAAGGAAATCGAAATTTAAATTAAAGGTTTCACAATAAAACTTCATTTATTTTGCTACAAGGAAACATATTGTCCCTTATTTTGAAACATCTGGATTAAAGGCGCGTCAAGTACACACAAGGCTTCGGGCGAAATTTCCACTTTTCCATTAATCCAATTCTTTTCAATTCAATTGTCAATTAAATATTGTGACACTGAAAAAGAGTTCAGCGAATAGAAAATATCGAAATCCATTTCATATGCTAATAAAAACCCCTGATAATGTACAGGAAAAAAACCATCCAACCCGTTTATATTTCTGAAAAACATAGAATTTCCATTAAAATTGCCAGCCGGGCATTATCTCTTCAGGAGTTTTTCCATTTGCTACTTTTTACGCAATCGGAATGCAGAAAAAAATGAACGAATTTTCATCATATATTTTTTCACAGGAAAAAATTCGATATTCCAGATTTATAAACAAAAAAAAGTATGATTTTATTTCATTATTTAAGCCAAAGGGATGGATAATATTGATTTCAGAATTAAAATTACTGTTTTTTTTTGTTTTGAAAAGTATGTAAATATTTGTGAAATCATTCAATGAAAATTGCTTTGTTTGCATGAAAAATTTATCTGAAATTATATTTTAAAAATTTTCGACCGTTTTTTCTATTTTTTTTTTTTTGATTATTTTATTTAGTAGTTCAGCCATTTAACTTTCGTTGCTCTGATTTTCAAATTAACTTTAATTTAATTAAGAAAGCTAAATTGAAAATCCTACTCTGATTTTCAACAATTTCCATTTAATTAAATTTAATCACGGAATATTTTATTGCCCCAAGGATTTGATTGTGAAACAAGGAATAAAATCCAAAAAGGATTTACAAAAGTACAAATCCGTTGTCGTGATAAGAATTAGTGTCAGAATCTCTGTCATCAAATTAAATTTGAAATTTTCCTTTTTCTCTCTTTTGCATATCTTTGTTTCATGAAATTAAAATGCCTACGAAAAAAATGCAAGTTGATTTTAATTTAGAGATTTTTCACAGCATAACGAAAAAATACAAATAAATTCTGGAAAAAATCTTCTCAGGAAATCATACTAATATATAAAAAAAAATTTTTTTAAAAAAAAGCTTTTATTAAAAAAGAATGCACTAAAAAGAAAAAAATAATTTTCTGGACGCTGTGTATCACAAATATAAAAGCTTTTTAAAAGCGAGATAAATTTTTATTTTATTGTTTTATGCTTTATCTCGCTTTTTAAAAGCTTTTATATTTGTGATACACAGCGTCCAGAAAATTATTTTTTTCTTTTTAGTGCATTCTTTTTTAATAAAAGCTTTTTTTTAAAAAAATTTTTTTTATTTTTTTTATTTTATTCTTTTTAGTCTTCGAATATATATCCTTACATTTGAGATGTCCTTACAGGCTTTTTAACTTGAGAATCGTATTCAGCGACCCCAAAAACCCCCAGAATAGATTTTTTTTCGCAAAATTTGGAGAAAGGGATAATCACGTTATCCTTACAGGACCTTCCGTTATCCTTACAGACTTTTTAATGACAGATTCGGATTCAGCGACCTCAAAAACCCCCAGAATAGATTTTTTTCCGGAAAATTTGGAGAAAAGGATAATCACGTTATCCTTACAGGACCTTCCGTTATCCTTACAGACTTTTTAATGACAGATTCGGATTCAGCGACCTCAAAAACCCCCAGAATAGATTTTTTTCCGGAAAATTTGGAGAAAAGGATAATCACGTTATCCTTACAGGACCTTCCGTTATCCTTACTGTCTTTTAATGACAGATTCCGATTCAGCGACCCCAAAAAACCCCCAGAATAGATTTTTTCCGGAAAATTTGGAGAAAAGGATCATCACGTTATCCTTACAAGACCTTCCGTTATCCTTACTGACTTTTTAATGACAGATTCGGATTCAGCGACCCCAAAAACCCCCAGAATAGATTTTTTTCCGGAAAATTTGGAGAAAAGGATAATCACGTTATCCTTACAGGACCTTCCGTTAACCTTACAAGGACGAAGTAGTGAAAATATTGTATTGTCATCGGACTTATATAAGTGTGCAAAATTTCAAGTCAATCGGACGAGTGGAAGTGGGTCAAAATTTGATTGCAAGATTTGACCCCGACAAACAGACAGACAGACAGACAAGATAGCGAGCTAAATAAAAGCTTTTAAAAATGAGTTGGTGTCTGTCTGTCTGTTCCTCTTTCACGCAAAAACGGCTGAACCGATTGACTTGAAATTTGGCATGAGTGTCTGTGGTAGTTCTGGTTGCAACATAGGCATACGGAAAAGTAGCGCGGGGGGTGGGGGTAGTAAGGGGAGGGGGTAAAGTAATCTCGAAACTTAGTTTTTGCGCTATGTTACTCTTTCGCGGGGAAACTATTGAACCGATTGGCCTGAAATTTGGCATAGATGTTCGTCGGGGGTCCAGCCCCAACATAGACCCATTAAAAAGTTTTTAAGTTCTTTCCGGTTTTCTTCGTATTCTAAACCTTAGGCAAAAAACTTAACCCGGCCACGACGGGTATGCAAGCTAGTTTAAAGTAAATATGGAATTGTAGAAAATCAGTTAAATATTCAAATGAATGTCAAAAATATCCTTTAAATGCCTTAATATACACACATATATAAAATAAAATCGAAATTTTGTTTAAAACGCGCATAGGAATTAATGCAGCCTTAGGTAAAAAAAATTATACTTTGTGTATCCGAATATCAAATTGTCGGAATTTCTGTTATTAATGCTTTTGGTTTCAATATCAAAGTTCAATGAAATCCCTCAGGCAAGGTGTTCAAATACTATCCAATCAAATCAGATGCAGGTTCACAGAACCGACTGTGAAAACATTAAAAGCATTTTTTTCGATTTTTTTTCTTATCATGTTTTAGAAAATCTGTGAAAATTCCTACATTATTAAAAATTTAAAGCCAAAAACTTGCCTGGCAGGAATTTTTATTGTAATTTTCCATTGCCTGGTATAAAAATCAATTTTCCATGCACATCAATGTTCGTTTCACCGGAAAATGGATATTAAAATGATTCAATAAAAAAAGATAAATTAAGAATACGTGAACGAATAAAATTAAAGCAGTTCCTTCCTTACTATCCTTCTTCGTTTACCTCAATTTTTCAAATTCTAATTTTCCGGGCGAATTATCCTGTCTGACTATAAATAAACAGATCCCGACGTTGCGTTGGAACCATAAATTTAGTTCCCAAATTTCTATACCGATTCTGGATAAATTATGTCGAATCGATGACGATGTTGAGAGTTGAAGTGAATTTTTGGGATCCGAAGGGAAAACAATTTCAGGATTTCTTTTAGAATTCTGTACTGGAGATATCGATTTTCGTGCCGATGTGAAGACATTCGAGTTTCGTTAGGTGAGCTGGAAATCGTCTTTAATGAAGGAAAAGTTTTCTTAGGAAGGCTAGCTAAACTTGAAAATTAAAGGATTCCGGAGAAGTTTGATGAAAAGTCCTTGGGAAATTAATAACGAGCAGATTTTAGGTGTTTAAAGGCTTTAAATATTTAAACAAGGATGTTTAGAAAAGATGTTGACTTTGGAAGTATGGAAATTGAAACAAAAGTTTTGAACATGAAAATTTTGGAAATTTGTGTTATCAAAAATTTAGTAAATTTGAAGGACTGTGGTAATTAGATTTTTTGTCGATTAAAGGAAAACTAACCTAAAGAATGAGTCCTGATGTCGTCAAAAATTCCGCAGAAACTTTGAACTACCGACCGGATCAAAATTTATTCATTGGAAATAATTTAAAATCTTCAAAATTATTGCTGTGAATTTTCAAGAAAGTCATCAGAAAATTTGATTCTTTCCCTCCATTTTAAAAGCTTTATAGGATGAAATGAAAAATTAACCAAACAACGTGGCACGTGCGACTCTACCGCCGCACTTTCCCGGAAAAATCATCAAAAAACCAACGAAAATTGTTTCCATAAAAGCGAAATGCGCCCCCGAAATGCATTAACACCAAATTGTATCAATTCCATATCATCATTTCTAGTTTGTTGCGCTACCGAGGGATGAAAAAGAAAAACAATCAACAAATGACTGATTACATTTTAAGGAGATTAATTCGTGATACCACCCACACGCCAAGAATCATGCAAGGATCCCAGACGAATCTCAACGTTGATCGATTACTTCGAAATTAAACAAATTGATCGCATTTAGAGATGCCTGATGGCCGTCTCCCTCCGCCATTAGCACGAGTCCCTTTTACAGCAGACGCCCATGAATCGTCGTCTCCTGTCGAATTTAAGAAACCGGAGTTACTGCGAGATGCAATCAAGGAAAAGCCATTTTCGAAAGTGACAAATTAACCACATCCGGATGATAACTCACCCCTAAAAAAAGCACAGCTCTACTCCATTGATTGACAAACTGTCGGCAGGATATGCGATGGATATGCAAGGCATCATAAATCTACACATCTTCCCCGGAAAACTCAATTTTTTTTTATGGGCGGGAATAAATTTTTGGGATGTGGAAAAAAGTTTTATTAAAAACGACAAATAGGAAATTTATGATATTCGTCCTGGCATCGTTTTGATGACTTTTGACGACATCAGGACTCATACTCAGCACGACGACTGAGTGCTACAAGGATAATGCGATGTTAATGATGGGATAGGCAACGTTCCTTATCATATGAGGAAACTCGGAAAACCGCCAGGATTGACATGAAAAAGATTAACCATAAGACGAAACACCACTTAAGCATACCAACATCCTGCATATGTTCTATGAATTCTGCACGCTTCCATATAACATATATTCGTAAATGAACAGCTTTTGATGGAAGCAAGTTTATTGCAAAAGTTTCGTATCCTGTTTTTCTTGTAAGTTTTGTTGCCAGAGTACGACTTGTTCGTGTACTGCTGTTCAACTTCCGTACATGGGAAATTTTTGTCTTTCGGGAAAAGTTATTACTAATAAGATATGGGCGACCATAGCATAGAATCTGACAACATGAGTCCACTTTGGGAAAAACTTTTCTGATTATCTTAATTTTACTGTCGGTCCGGATTGTGGCCGGGGCCATCTGGTGACATCAACAGTCATTCAATCCTGGTATCAGATTAGTTTCTGGTAAGACAGGTCACATTAAAATACAATATAATTAGATAGTAATGTTACTTATTAAGGATTTTTACTCTCCTCTGCTATAGAGGGAAAATATTGTATTCATGACGAAGACCGACCCAAGAACGGGGGTAAAGAGAAAATTTCTGATCAGTACGAAATCCGTTTGTCGGTTTTTTGCTATTTTCTCGAAAACGGTGAGTCATATCGAAAAATTTGTAAACATAAAATGTGTTTAGAATAGGTTTTCACATAACTTGTCCATACATCTCAATCCAATTGAACCACTGCTTATCCCCTCCCCTATACAAATGGAATACTTTTTCCTGTTTTCTCGAAAACTATACATCGTATCGAAGAATTTATAGACATGCCGTGTCCTAGGCCGGTTTTCCTGTACAGGGTGGGGATCGTCAAACTTTGTAAATACCGACTCAAGGGTCGATTTGAAATTTTTGGAAGCTGACTCCGGAGGCTTACCCAATATATGTGAAAACTTGTTCCAACAGCACGTCAGAACATTTGGTTATTAAAAAAAACCACATGCGGCTCGTCTCGAATTCTGACTTCGTAAATCTGGTCACCTTATATTTATTACAATGTGAAAAAGTACAAAATATTCACTGTAACCCTCTAGAAACTTTCAGGTTACAATGTAACTTTCAGGTTACAATGTAACTTTCAGGTTACAATGTAACTTTCAGGTTACAATGTAACTTTTAGGTCACAATGTAACTTTCAGGTTACAATGTAACTTTCAGGTTACATTGTAACTTTCAGGTTACAATGAAACTCTCAGGTTACGATGTAACTTTCAGGTTACAATGAAACTCTCAGGTTACGATGTAACTTTCAGGTCACAATGTAACTTTCAGGTTACAATGAAACTTTCAGGTTACAATGAAACTTTCAGGTTACAATGAAACTTTCAGGTTACAATGAAACTTTCACTGAAACTCGTTTAAAACGGTTTCTCGTGCAGCTCTTAATGCCCTACTTCACCTGCTGGTGGCTTAATTTCAGAATTTCTCCGGCCACAGGTCAACACAAGTTTTACATTCCCTCATGCAGGCGAACGCGCGCCTCGCATAGGTTAAATTTTCCTGCCCGAGGCCAATTACACCGTATGCAGGTCGTCGAGTTAGCCTCCATTTTTCTGAGTGCACTCAATAGATGTTCGCAAACACTTTCCAAACATACCTTTTTTTCAGTGTTTAATTTAGTCTTCTCCTTCTTTCTTGGCGCTATTCGCAATCGAGTTCCGATCTTGGCCTGCCGCAATGTCCCGTGCCAGAAATTCCGGCTACGCGCCGAAGTCCTCCAAATTTTCATAGCAATTCTCTAAGCGGTATTTTACAATCTAAAGTTGAGTGCCATTATTTTAAATAACAAACCGCCACCTCAGAAGCCTTCCTTACACACATCGATTTTTTTATTTGAATCTCAAAGACGTTTCCATTTCAAACGACGAATTGTGGCGACTGAAATATTTGCACAGTTTTCAATTGCTCCCCCTTTTGTTTGCGCCAACAAACCCATATTAAAACAGTTTCCTTAAGAAATTATCACAAATTTTTGAAACCTTCGGAAAACGTCTTTATTTCAATATGAAAATTAGCATCGCTTTCCGGTAAAAAGTGAATTCTTTAGAGGGTAAACAAATTAAGCTTTTAAACGGAAATAGCTCTCATGTTTCCTATTTAACCATCACTAGCACCAGTCAGAGAGTCGGTTATCGCTAGAGTTTCGTATTTTCCGACCTACTTTGAAAGCAATTCCTGCAATTTCTTCCTGTTCCTTTAATCGGGACATGTATAAATTGAGGGCATTTATCTTGCCAGGATTATTTGTTTCTGTTTTTCCAACGATAAACGGGGAAAAGTGCCAACAACCACGAGTCGACTTTTTTCCTTCATTTCTCTTGGCAAACAGTGACTTAGTGCTCTGTTTTCCTATGACAACAGCGCATTAATATTAATAAGAGTAATTTAATATCACGCTTTTGTCATCGTGTGCCTTCTTTCCCCATGGAACTTCCGCTTGATTCATCTCAACTTTTTAGAATGGAGTTTTTCTTTCATACCCAATTGAATAATTCGTGATCTACAGTCAAAAATTAAATTGCAATTTTTCGCCACAAGGAATTTCGTCGCTCGGAATATCTGTAGGTAAACAATGCTATTTTTTACATTATTCAATATTAAATGTTTAGATACAATTCCCTGGGGCCAATCTTCAAATACTCTATACGAGAAAAGATAAGATTTTTATTTAAAAAAATCCATTTGTGTGGTAAAGGGTGAAGGATTAGTTTGATTGAATTTTGATGTATAGAACGCTTATGTACAATCATATTCTAGACACATTTCATCTTTATACATTTTTCGATACGATGCACCGTTTTCGTGAAAATCGCCCAAAACGATATCATTTATATGAGGGAGGTATGAAGGAATGGTCCAAATAAATTTTGGTTTATGGAAAAGTCAAGTAAAGTTTTTTTTATAAACACATTTTGTCTTCATCATTTTTTTGATAGGACTAACCGTTTTCGAGAAAATGGCTATAATCTGTTTCATTTCTATGGCGGTGGGGTGAAGGAAGTAATCGTCGTCGAATTTTGCCTGTTCAACAGTAAAAATTTCAAGTCTCTAGCTCAATCCTTTTGAAAGTTATGGTGTTCACAGACAGGCATACAGACAGACGGATAGGCGAACGGACAGACAAACAGACAGACAGACGGATAGACGAACAGACAGACAGAGGGACAGATAGACGGACAGACAGACAGACAGATAGACCGACAGACAGACAGAATGACTGACAGATGGACAGATGGACAGATAGACAGACAGCACAGACAGACAGACATACGGACAGACAGACGGACAGACAGACGAACAGATGGACCTGCAGATAGACGGACAAACAGACGGACAGACAGACAGACGGGCAGACAGATGGACAGACGGACAGGCGGACGGAGAAACGGACGGACAGACAGGTGGATAAACAGACGGATAGACAGAAGGACAGACAGATGGACAGACATTCAGATGGACAGACGGACGCACAGAAAGAGAGATGGGTGGACCGGCGGACACAGAGATTGACGGAGAGACGGAGAGACGGACAGACAGACGGACGGACATGCGGAATCCAAAATCTTTTGTCATACCAGACACTCCGGTGTAGTTCATTTTTGTGTTCGACGTTTTTTCAAAGGATACACTAAATCTAACCCTTGGAGCACAATGAACGCAATCAAGCCGCAACTAAGGACGCTTCGAACTGTCACGCAACGCAGTTCAGGAGCGGTTGAGCACAATACAAGCGTCGTCTGTTGCGTTGTGAGACAAACACAGAAAAATTAAAAGTGAACTAAAGTAGAAAAATATAAAAAAAATGGATAATTTGGTCTTTATCTTTGTTATTTGTATGTTATTGCACTAAGGCTATCAATTTTTCCTCGAACGACATTTTGATTGGCCCTGTATCAACTGTCAACGCAGAGTTGTTGCGTTAAAGTTCAAAGTTTGGCAACTTTTGCGTCGATGGTTGCGTTCAATGCGTTCACTGTGCTCACTCAAAAGCATTTCTGTGAATTAAACTCCTAAGTGACATTGGGATGCGCGATGGTTGCGGCTTGGTTGCGTTCATTGTGCTCCAAGGGTAATATATACTTCGATATGATTCTGATCGAGAGTATAACAAGTTTTTACAGTTTCTTTTTAATACTATTTTGTAATATAATTGACGTAACTCCTTTTGTGAAAAAAAATTCTTTTTTTTTTTAATTTTTTCTATCAATAACTCCAAGTAGGAATCTTCTAAGAAATCAAATGATCTTTTAACGTGATTTTTTAGGTAACGCTTACAAACCTGACATTCGAATAACAACAAACTTTGTTAGATAATTTTGTTTTGAAATTTCTTCCAAGCCAAAATAAACTCTAAACAACGCGCAAAGAATTTCTAAGAAAACATTCCGCATTGTTGTAAAATTTTCAAATATATTTGTCTTACAACAGCCGCACAATGTCTCGTTGAAAGCAATGAAAATATTTAAAAGGCATGAATTAAAATCGGACATTTGAATTGGATTAAAGCACTTGCCATGCCAGCAATCATCACGCACATTCATTGTTATGAATTTTAAAGTTTAAACGTTTTTATGCTGTCGTAGCATAATTAAACTGATCACAGCTTAATCGGACGAGACTTGTCTATACATTTTCTTCCTCGTTTACAATTTATTACTGCCAGTCGTTTGAATAGATACAAATTCAATGAGTCCATGCTAGATACTTTAATCAAGAACTCCATTCTGCCTTCAATCAACGACGGATCTTAACCCATTTGGCAGCAGCAACGATTCAGCGATGACAGTGCAAAAGTGTAACAAAATGTCTATCATGTGGTTAAAGTTCATCAATTGAGCATAATGAAAGTGATCGGACAATTGTCCATTCATTGTGTAGTCACTTTCATTGGAAATTCGACGATCAAACGATTTCGAATAAAATGATCGACGCAACGACATACAAAAGATCTTTTCGGTCGTAAATCCTCAAAAAAAAAGTGTTTTTAACTAAAAAACAGTCAAATTATTCCGCTGATAGTGCGAGTTATTCTCGATTGACGAAAAAAAATGCATTTAAAAAGCATGAAACCTTTTCCCCTTTTTTTGTAGCACTAAACGAGATACAAACCCGTGAAGAATTTATGTTGTCGATAGCATAAGACTTTCACATTCGCCACAATTTATTTCGTTTAGTATTGAATCGGATTCCGTGATTTACGATAATAAAAAGGGAGTTAGTTATGTTACTATAGTAAGCATCATACAGTACGTGTTGTAGTATCTTTCCTGTAAGACCGTGGCAAATTTGTGTATCTAATAGTTCCGAAAATTCATTGAAACGGAACATGTGCACGAAATTGCTGTTTATTGCATCACATATTGATCAGACATCAAATATTTTCTATATCTCGGATTAAATGGCTATTTTTACTAGCAGTAATTGGATTTTAGTTATCACGGATCAAAAAGATTTTTTATTCTTAATTCAGGTTTATCAGATTTTAACAATTTCACTTCTTGACAATAAAGCCATTCTGTTGGGATTTTGATGTACACATAAGTTATGTAAAATCCTATTCCAAACACATTTTACCTTAATGAATTTTTTAATATGACTCGCCGTTTTCGAGGAAATTGCAAAATACTGTTTCTTTTGTATGGGGGAGGGGGAGGGATTTTCCAATAAACTGTTTCATTTGTACGGGGGTGGGTGAAGGAAGTAATCGTTTGAATTTTGTCTGTTCAACAGTAAAAATTTCAAGTCTCAAGCTCAATCGTTTCGAAAGTTATGGTGTTCACGGACAGGCATACAGACAGACGGACAGTTTTCGAGGAAATTGCAAAAACCTGTTTCTTTTGTATGGTGGAGGGGGGAGGGATTTTCCAATACTCCCCGATCAAGAACTTATCCTAGCCATTTCAATTTTTTCGAAAGTTATGTTGTTCATGGACGGACGGACAGACAGACGGACGGACGTAAATAAAGAGTGGCCAAAAACCCTATAAGATAAAATAAAATTCCTTATTTCAAAATTCGTGAAAATGGCTTCATTTGAAAAAAGAATAGAGCGTATCTCTAAAGGTGCCGCTCCACATGAGAGTTAATACGCGAGTAACTCTCAAAAACTCTCGAGAGTTACTCGCAGGAGGTTGTCCATTTGAGAGTTAATTTCGGCGATTTTTCTCTTTTCAAGACCAATATCTTGCTTTGGCGAGTTCTCGAGAGCTACTAGCGAAATTCAAACGCCGTTCGTATCTGGCGAGCTACTCTCCGAGAGTTCAGTGGGTGCGTGTCGTCTAGAGAGTAGAATCACGTTTGACAGCTCGCAGAAACTAGCTCGCGAATTTTTGCGAGTTCTGCGAGCGACTCTCAGAGACGTGTCCATATGAGAATAGTTGCTATCGAGAGGTTCTCTCCGGCATTTACTCTCATGTGGAGCGGCACCTTAACTGATAAAAAAAAATTGCTGTTTGTGCAATCTACAAAATTCCTTTTCCAGCCAGACTAGAAGAAAGATTTAAAAAAATCTGCAGTATAAATCATAGCTTCCCAAGCAATAACTTAACCGCATCATACAAAAGTGGCGCACACTTAACATAATTAGTTCATTAATTTTCATTTAACCACTTGTCATAATTTGATTTACGACATCTATCTCTTGTACATAGCCTAAGGGACAGTATTCAAGTAAAACTACTGTGATCGCAATTATATTCGAAAGTAGATTAAAATTGAAATGATTTTTTTTACAATAGATAAAACAGATATCTATCTAAGGCCTCGCTTACACTTGCGATTTTTTGCAACCAAAAAAATGATAAGCCGACCACCCGCCACATATCACATTACAGGCAAAAAATCACCACTATTCCTTAAGTAATCGACTACAAACTCAAGTTGCTTCGTCTTTCAGGAATAAATTACATATATGTGAATTTAGCGTGGAAGAATAAAATTCACGGAATAAAGTGTCAGGTGTAAACGATCCCTAAGATATGGTGACAAAATTGCGACAATTATATAGAATTTTATATAAAAATTGAATAATATTATTAACAAACCGTGGTATAATAAATCAATTAAACCAAATTGTCAAGTAAAAAGTTTGCTAGAAAAAAGTTCTTCTCCAACAAGTGAATAAAACTTTGAGCGAATTTCACTACGATTCCTCCAAGAGCCATCTAATAAAGTTAGTCGGTGTAAAAATAAAATTTTAAGATTTAATTAGTGGAATTAATTTTTGGCGCACAAAAATTAAAATCATTCAATTGGCTTCTCGTATTTTAATTGCTCAAATCCCTTTATGTTGAAACTTTCAGACAAGGCGGAATTCGAAAATGAATGAATTACTAAATTGGGGTAAATAGGGAGAAATTTAAAGAAAAAGTCAATTTTGGTCTTCTGCTCTCTACGAAGGGACGAAGTTAATTAAGACCTTAATTGGCTTCCTGTCAGCTAATTAACCACTGAACCTTTTAACTTTTTTTGAGTTAAATTTTTAGGCTAGCAGGTTGACGTCATCAACATTAGAGATGTTGAAGGAAAATATGACGACAGAGGAAATCTCTTTAATATGAAAATGTATTTTTTTTTAATCTTTGTAAATAGACTTTAATTTGATCGAAAATGAATTTAGAAAGGTTCAAGTGTTTTGTTTCTGTGGGTCGGGCAAAAATTTCAAGGTTAATCTTTAGAATTAATATATAGCTGTCGTTACTTTTTCAAAAGTTGACAGAACATTACGAGTTTTGTAAAACTGTTTGTGCAACCGTTACTTTATAACTATAGTCACAAAAAACCTGGGCAAAAACGGTCGGTTAACAGTTCCAGGAACCTTGCTGTGACGTTACACCAATCAATTGGTGACCACATTATTTTGCAACCCAGGTTGTGTGATCGGCATGCAACCGCCATGCAACCGCCATGCAACCGCCATGCGACCGCCATGCAATCGCCATGCAACCGCCATGCAACCGCCATGCAACCGCCATGCAACCGCCATGCAACCGCCATGCAATCGCCATGCAACCGCCATGTAACCGCCATGTAACAATTTTTGGTTACTTGAGTAGAAAGCCTTTCTTTTGATTTGGTAGGTGTATACGATGAGAAAATGGTTCTCATCATCCGTTACAAACCAGTAGGTAAAATATTTAAAAATCCTGTTGCGTATGATAACATTTTCTTCATTTTCCATATTTCTCATATTAGCCTTTCCGGATTTTCTAAAAAAAAAATGTGGAAAAAATCAAATCTCCTAAACTTTCTCATATTTCAGTCCCTAATATCAATTTAATATATTTTGTCATTCTTCAAATATTTTAGAATCTACGAAAATCTCAATTCGATGGATATAAAAAAGTAATTTTACGACCACATCAGATTTTTTTCTCGGAAAACTTCTTCCGCAAAGTGAAAGTTTTGCTGAACTTTTCTTCTTAAGATATTCCTGTCGACATGACAAGGGTTTCGATATCGATTGATTCGGTTTCATAAATAATTCCAACAAAAATCAGTATAAATAAATAATAATAATCTTAGCAAAATTTATATTCCTTGACCTTTTCCTATATGAAATTTTAAAGTCACTTGAAAAAACGACGTGGATGTGGTAAAAAATGTTTCTTCCATTCGACGAGGAAAAAAAAACTCCTATAAAACTGATGTTTTTGGTGGTCGTAAGAGTTTTTCATGGGGCCATAAGCCTTTTTTTACCACTTGGCAGACAGTTGATCCTTTCCAAATTCCCCACAAACCGATACCCCACCACATATCGAAATATTTTCCTGGATTGAGGACGGGTGGAGTGATTTTCGAGCCGTTCTAAGCTGCTCAAAAGAGCATTTCCGACTGATGGATGTTGATCTCCTTCGATCCCCTGATTTATGTCCTTCGATATACAACCAATTTCAGTGGAATGGATGGAGTTGGCATCTCCATCACATGTGAAAACAACTCTCCACTTCTTCTCGCCTGTGGATATTAGCATCAAACGGCATGGAACAAGGTGTGAGATAATTCTATACTCACTAAACACCTCGTAAAGGTTGTCGAGGGTACAATTTCAACCCCTTTTTGATGGTAGGGAAATATTCTCACTTCCATACACCATCCATACAGGAAGTTTAGCAGTCGGTGAAAGTGACATAGGTTAGAATATTTGATATGCCATGCAAACCCATATCGAATTCGAACGTTTGTACCAGCGAACGTTTCCGGGACAAGGTTTTTAATCGAATTAAAGGAACTGGAAGGGGTCGACGGTATTTTTGGTTATTCGATCGCATTTAAGAAATGATTAATCAGAATTAAACCGTGAAACTGCATGAACTACCAAGTTGTTATTAAGGGTTTTAGTCTAATAAAAAATTTGGTAGGTAGCTGTAAATGTCATTTAAGATATATTTATCTGGTGTTGCGTACGTAACATGACTTTTATTGCTAACTTGAGATAAATTGCTCTAATTTACGAATTAATACCTGATTGGATTTAATACCGGAAATATACTATGTTTATGGGGTTACTGATAAAACACAGGAAAAGCTACAAGAAATAATTTTTCGTTACTTTTTTCATTGGGTTTTGAAAAATATATTTTTTAAAGGCCAATGTAGTTTCTTTTTGTCATTATGTACGTCCCAAAAGCGAATTTTTTTTTCTTTTTTTTAAAGCTTTTTAACGCTTTTATTTAGCTTTAAAGCTTCTATCTGTCTGTTTATTTGTCTGTGGGGGTCAAATCTTGTAATCTAATTTTCACTCGACTCATCCGATTGACTTGAAACCGGGGTGTTTGGGATGACAAAAAATTATGATTTCTACATGTCGGTTCGACTGTTCGTTTGTCCGTCTGTCGGTCTGTCCGCTTAGCCGTTAACACAATAACTTTCGAAAGCCTTGATATAGAGACATGAAATTATGTATAGTGGCGTTTCCTGCATTACAAACGAAACAGTTTTTTACAATTTTCTCAAAAACGATGGCTCAAAAAATTATAAAGAGAAAATATTATATTATGATTTTACATAACTTATCCATACATCCAGTTGGACCGCTCCTTCTACCTTTTATACTCTTTCTCTCGAAAACGGTGCACAGTATCGAAAAATTTATAAAGACGAAATGTGTTTAAAATAGGATTTTACATAACCATACCATACATCAAAATGGAATCGGACCACTCCTTCCTCCCTCTCTCACCCACACTCAGAAAAATGTCCAGGTCAACTTTTTGTCAGGTTAACTCTGACCTTACAGAGGTGTCTGTAAGCCAGCTAGCGGTCAGAGTTAACCTATCTAAGGTCAACTCGTGCAGCTCCCAATGCCCTACTTCACCTGCTGGTGGCTTAATTTCAGAATTTCTCCGACCACAGGTCAACTCAGTTTTACTTGCCCACATGCAGGCGAACGCGCGCCTGCCCGAGGCCAATTACGCCGTATGTAGGTCGTTGAGTTAGCCTCCATTTTTCTGAGTGCAAATGGATTTTTTTTTAATAAAAATTTTTTCTGCCCTCAGATAGAGTGTGTCGGTTGGCCTTTGGCAATTGTAGCTTTTCGTATCTTTTTTTTATAATATTGGAAATTCTGAAATTATGTTAAACTAGAATTTGGACCCGGCTTCGCCCGGCTAAAAGCGTGAGTAGAATAAACCCTATCGGAAAACAGAATTCAATTCAATTGGTTATAAATTAGACAGTCTGTGGCTTTTCTTTACAGTTTTTTCTTCCTCGGAAAATGGTTTTCAGAAATTAATCAAAATACAATCAATTCCAACATTCGGATTCACTTTATCCTCTCTCTTTACAACCCCCCCCTCCCCCCCACTCGGTATGACATGTTAGAGCTGTACCACCGACGAACATCTATGCCAAATTTCAGGCCAATCGGCTCAGTAGTTTCCCCGCGAAAGAGTAACATAGCGCAAAAACTGAGGTTCGAAATCACTTTACCCCGTCCCCTTACTCCCCCCACCCCTCGCGCTACTTTTTAATGGGTCTATGTTGGAACCAGAACTACCACAGACACTCATTTCAAGTCAATCGGTTCAGCCGTTTTTGCGTGAAAGAGGAACAGACAGACAGACACCAACTCATTTTTATATATTAGTATGATTATTTTTGTGGATGTTTTCACATTTTTTATAGTTTTAGAAAATTATTACTGATTCTAAATTTTAAATAAAACTCAATACCGTCAGTAAATCACCAAACATTATTAAAAGCTTTTTTTAAATAGAGGTATTAAAAGTGACAACTCAAAACCATTAAGAAAATATTATAATAACGCCCTTTCATAAATTTTAGTCCTTTGCAAAACTACAATCCATTCATGTTTTTCCCATGTGAGTCACTCGTCATTATTAATACGATTGCTGGGATTTTCCTGAACAATTTTCTTTTTATGCTTAATCTTGGGAAGCTGCCATAAAGACTATCCAACTCTGTGTCACAGACAAAATACATTTTTCCTACTTGTCGCCGACGATGCTAGAAGAATAACAAATCCTTAACGTTGGTTGTGAGAATATCGATTTTTCCTTAATTCAACCACACGCGCTTTAAATTTCCCTGTCTCCACAAAATCGAGGGAATAAAAAAACTTGTACCAAATTTTGTGACTATCGGTTTTTTTTCTATTCTTATTGATCATAAAATTTATGGCATATTGATATTATGAAATATTTTTCCAAGTTTAAGCGTCTTTAAACAACAATAAAAAATGAAAAAGGGTGACGTATTTGCTCCCTCGATTCGTCCTTTAATCCACCCTACCGACGATATAGTAGATTGATCTGTTGTGGTATTTGCTATTGGGGCTGTGAATACAAACATTCACAAAAATATGGGGATAAACAGCTCCTTTGGGGCTCCATCAAACCTAATATGATATTCGTCTATTGATTTCGTTTGGTGTTTCGTTCAAGATGCGAACTTATCCAGCTGTCGAACTTAAGTTCTCAAAGGACGAAAGGAAAATTCACTGCGGATGCGAAAAGGAAGTCGGTTGAAAAAAGATTTTCCCGAATTGTGAGCTGAACTGTACCCTTTTTTTGCCATAAGTGCTAAAGTGGATTATTTTTGGTCACATCGTAACAAAAAACGAGAATGAAAAACATTTTCCTTTGAACACCAGGAAGAAAGTTTATTATCAGCCTGGCCCGCCGGTGGCATATCTCTGAAAGATACTTACTTTAAAAGTTTTGTTTTTATTTTATTTTATGTCGCATGGAACAACGCATTTTATGGTTTCATTTTTTCAGCATATTTTTTTTTCCTTTTTTGTTGATTACGTGGTTGTGTTTTTGTAAGTTTTTTGTCCTTCAGCGACGTGGAAAAAGAGAAAATTTTCAAAGATTGAAAGATAAATAAAGTTTTAATCAGGGATAATATTGTTGGTGGCTGTATCTGAGGTTGTGCATAAAAGCTTATACTTTTGTCTCATTAACTTTAAATTTTTCACATTTTTCTTACCTCGTGAATATAATGAAAAATAACGTAATCTCATTAACTTTATGGGAAACTATTCACTGAATTTTCCACTGGAAATTAAGCTAAGGACGAAACTGGGCAAAAAGTCGTTAGGAGTATTTACAATCATTTGTATCTGGTCTTTTACCGTGTATAACAAAGAAAAAAAGAAAAATATCAGTTATGATCAACATAAAACTTTCCTCTGTAATGTAAAATGTTTCTTTTTGAAAAAAAAGCGTTTATTTTATCCTATGATATAATACGAGGAATCTCTGTCTGTCTGTCTGTCTGCACAAAGGATCTCGAAAACCCGCCTAACGATTTTAACGAAACCTGGGGGTTAGGGATTTTCGGGGACAACAAACCGATATAGATAGGTCTCACCCCTGAGAAAATTCCCCTTCGATACCCCTCGCCTGGTATCTTCGAATTGGGTGGTCCGATCTTAATGAAACTTTACAGTATTACTAAGGGGCTAAGGGCTTTCGATTTTTCCACTACGAACATGACTTTTCCCTCCCCTCGAGACCCCTCGCCAGGTATTTTCTAAAATAAGTGAATTTTTGATCACTTTTTATGGTATTTTTTTCGATGCGCCGCAGGCGAAAGAAGAAGTTGCGCCGCAGGTGATTTTTTTGGAAAAAATGAAGGAAAACACGATGGAGGTCTTATGGAGAAACTCCGTCACAGACAACAATTTTTGGTTTCATGACTAAATCGAATGATGCCTAAATCTGGGACTGTTCCGGCGAATGTAAGGATAACGTGAATATCCTTTTTCCCATTTTTTCTCGGAAAAAATTGGCATTAGGGGTTTTTTAGGGGATTAAAGGTCCTATAAAGATGACGCGAATATCCTATTTTCGAGTAAATTAATATCAAAGGGATTTTCTATGTCGCTAATCCTGTATCTGACAATAGAATTTGAAAATTCGAAACGGAAGGTCCTGTAATGATAACAAAAGTATCCTTTCTTTCATTTTTTTCTAAAGGAAATTAGCAGAGGGGGTTTTTTGATCGGGAATTTCCAATCTCAGCAAATTAACTATAAAGATAACGTGAATCTACTTTTTTCTCCAAAAAAAAAATCAGCAAAAGGAGGATTTTGAGGTCTCCGAGCATGGCGCGGTCTTCCTGGTACTTAAAAATAATACACTGAAAATAAAAGAAAGAATTTTTTGACCATCTGTATCAGAAATAAAAGCAAGATTAATATTTCTTTTTTATGCTTTTATCACGCTTTTATTTCTGATACAAGCACCGAAAAAAAATTTTGTTTTCCTTTTTAGTGCATTTTTATAATAAAAACTGCATGTTCCGATAAGATGATGAATTTTTCGTCACATAGTATTATTGCCACATAATTACGCTACTAAAAAACCATTGATATAAATTCTAGACTGTTAGGTCGACCGCTGTTGGTAGGTACCAAAACTCTACAAATGCTGTAATCCTTCCAGAACATTCGTTAATATTGGAAGCACAATATTGATTTTTCTTAAACGTTCTAAACAGAAAGAAAACCTGGAACGCCCAGAAAACGACACTCCTGTCTCTTCCATGTCCCTGCAGACACACATTATTTTCTGTATCCTTTCTCAAAATCCGTCGAACTGTGACAAAATCGGGATTTTTTTTACCCATTTTCATTCCCTGCAACTGTTATATTTTAACAAAGCGCTGTCTTATATAATTCGCTGCATTCAACCCATTTTTCAATGAAAAGCAGAAAAATTAGTGCCACGCCAGTAACCACTTTTATTTTGAGATAATATCCTTGAAATTTTCCTTGAACTGTGCAGCAAAAATTTTCCTTAGCTTCACTATAGATTAGTAATGTTTCAACAAAGGAAACTTTTCTTTTAATCCCATTTTTAAAATAATTTTTGTAGCTCGAAAACTTTGATTTTTTTCGCATTAATTTTTTCCCCAAACGTTCTTCGGGAATTTTTCTTCGCAAAAGGGAAAAATCGAAAAGGGTTCAAATTACAATACGCTTGTAATGATGCAGAGTTTCCCTGATGACTGGGGTAGATTTTCATGATAAAAAAATTTTCCATTTCATTGAGTTGTGAAAGGACTTTCGCCACTTCTCGGAAATGATGTAATCAATAGGAAGAAGTGCAATTTCCTTCTTAATCGTTGATGTACTATCATGTATTGCTTTTCAAAAGAAGGAAAAACAGTTAAGAGATTATTTGTTAAATGAGATGTTAAGAGTTGGAAAGTGCAACAAAAATTGTAGAAAGAAACATTCGGAAAAATTCACTGGAATGAAAATTTTATCTAATATATAATTCAACAACAAATGCAGATTTCCAAGAATTTTTTTTTCTATTTATATACGATTTATCGTTTCTTTTTTACTTTCCTCTTCTATAGAGGGAAAGTATTGTATTTAGGACGGACACCGACTCGAGAACGAATGAAGATAGAACATTTCTTATTACTACGAAATCCATTTCAGGCAAAATTATGCATCTGTCTGTCTGTCCGTCTGTCCGTCTGTCCGTCTGTCCGTCTGTCCGTCTGTCCGTCTGTCCGTCTGTCCGTCTATCCGTCTGTCCGTCTGTCCGTCTGTCCGTCTGTCCGTCTGTCCATCTGTCCGTCTGTCCGTCTGTCCGTCTGTCCATCTGTCCGTCTGTCCATCTGTCCGTCTGTCCGTCTGTCCGTCTGTCCGTCTGTTCGTCTGTCCGTCTGTCTGTCCGTCTGTCTGTCCGTCTGTCTGTCCGTCTGTCTGTCCGTCTGTCTGTCCGTCTGTCTGCCCGTCTGTCTGTCCGTCTGTCTGTCCGTCTGTCTGTCCGTCTGTTTGTCGGTCTGTCTGTCGGTCTGTCTGTCGGTCTGTCTCTCCGTCTATCTGTCCGTCTGCTGTCTATCCGTCTGTCTTTCCTTCTCCCTGTCCGTCTGTCTGTCGGTCTGCCGGTCTGTCTGTCCGTCTGTCTGTCCGTCTGTCTGTCCCTCTGTCTGTCCGTCTGTCTGTCCGTCTGTCTGTCCATCTGTCCGTCTGTCTGTCCGTCTGTCTGTCTGTCTGTCCGTCTGTCTGTCCGTCTGTCCGTCTGTCCGTCTGTCCGTTTGTCCGTCCGTCTGTCTGTCCGTCTGTCCGTCTGTCCATCTGTCCATCTGTCCATATGTCCATCTGTCCGTCTGCCCGTCCGTCTGTCTGTCGGTCTATCTGTCTGTCGGTCTATCTGTCTGTCGGTCTGTCCGTTTACGTATCTTAAATAACTCGAGAACGCATTGAGTTAGCGACTTGAATTTTTTTGTAAATAAGTCTTACGATAATCGTAATTTTCTATCAACTTTTGGGTTAGTAGCGATAGCTATAACGGGTACTTCCCATACAATTTTTTGTTGAAAAAACAGTTTTTTGAAAATTTCTCAAAACTTTTGAGCTTTTGGGAAAAATTGAATATAACAAAATTTAAGGGATCTGCAATTTTCGATATTTTTTGCTTTAACTAGGTTGTAGTATCTCTAACGGTTCTCAAGATATTTGAAAAAGAAATCTGTTTTTTGAAAATGTCTCGAAAACTGCGCACTTTAATGAAAAAATACATTTAACAAAATTCAAAGATAATAAAACTTTCTGCATTTTGTTCCTGTGCCGGTTTTTACGTACCTTTAACGATTCTTGAAATATTTAAAACAATATTAGTATTTAAATATTTTTCAAGAACTAAATATTGCAGAGGAAAGTTTTATGTTGATCACAACTGATATTTTTTAGTTCCTTTAATTTTTAATCCTCAAAGCAAACTTTTTTAAACGTTTTTTTTTAAAAATCCTTTGAATCCTTGGGAAATTCTTATTAAACTTTTTAAATTATCTTCATTTTTAAATACATTTCTCTTCCAACCATTACTTACCTCTTAATAATAAATAATATCCTTACATTTTCCTGCTAATTTATATTTCCCACGAAAACAATGTTATGTAATAGGTGGCGAAAGGTCTCTTGCCACACTATTGTCCTTATCAGACCTTGGTAATTCTACACAAACAGATAAATTTATTATTTGGGGCATGCTTTTCGTTGCGATGGCACACGAGCGCCCCGAAGTCTGACCGCTTCCCTGCCAGCACTAGCACATATTTTTCAGCCAGGCTTTTGCTCGTCGGATGGGTGGGTCCTTGCTGGGCAGATCCGCGGTGGACACCATAACGAATCTCTGTGCTACATCACTAATAACTTAAAAATTAATCCGCGACAAAAAAATTACATTTGCTTTATCACCCATAACCGATTCTTCCGTCCATCGTCCAACCCTCTCTCGAGTTTTCTAAACCAACATGGCGATCAGTTTCAGATTATAGAAATTTTCCCCGGTTGTTTGTACCATCTTCATCTCGTGATCAAGGTAAGTTGTAGGTGAGAAAAGACGAGGCGATTGGGATATTTGGGACACTCACTTTGATTTAATAAAATTTACTTAATGGACAATATTTATTGATTAGTGATCATAATTACCAAAATAAATATTTGCTGCTAATATTTATCTTTAATAACAGAGACTAATTCTATTAAATTAAACTTTTTAATGTCTCTATACTCTAATCTTCTGATTGAAAACTATCTGTTCTAAGACAGCCTAAATTCGCCACAAAATTAGAAAATTGATCGGCTTTGTTATATTTGCGCATATATTTTCATTTACTTTAGATAAGTTGTTTTTAGAGTTAAGCTCAATTTATCACTTTTGTTCCTCTTTATATATGTAAATTCCGCGATTGAATTTACCGTATACGAGTTCAGTAAATTTTTAGCACCATGCATAATATAAAAATTGGAAATTAACTTACTTTTCTTTTTACTTTCCTTTTGTTTATTCTATTATCTTCTCAGCTGCTGGTGATGTGCACATCCCACGGCGAGTTCTACTATTATTTTTCTTTAGTTACACTTTTCTTTAGCTGTAAAGTTCTAAATAAATATAATTATGCATGTGAACTAAATCAGCAAAAAAATTAAATCTTTGCGTTCCTTAACGGCGGACCACTTTACAAACTTTTGTGGCAATTACAATGAAAACAATTTAAACTAAAAAAACACATTTATCTTAAGTATTGATTGACTCTAGATGAAACGCCAAGGTATATTCGCCGAGAAATTAAGTTTTCAGTAGTTGCTCTCACAAGTAACGCTGTTTAGCTCGAACCTATCGTCTTATCGTCAAAAGGAATTCTTCTTATGCACAATTTCTAATTTCGAAGGCCCTTTTGCAGAGGGATGATCCTTAGGTTCGGGGAGTTTATCGCCTTGACCAATATTGAAGACACTCTCCAAATGAAATGATCACGTTTTCTCCACGTTTAGCTTTTCTTATAATTTTTAGCACTAGATGATCAAATATATCGAAGGAGTTGAAATATCGCGCTGTTTGTCGGATTTTCTTGTTTCCAACTTTCCCTCGTGCGCTAAGAAAATTGGCGCTACTCCGGGCCCGAAATAGAATTTCTTTTCGTCGTGAAAACACCCTTTTTCCAAATTCTCGACAAACAGCGTCAAAAGAAAAATCTGCCGAAATACATTAGTTAGGTTTTATATGATCTTAAAACTTCACTTTTAAATCACCTTTGAATCATCTAAAATATTATTAAATTAACCGATAATGCCATCCCCCGATCTCGCATACTTAGTGCTCGAGGTTCAAACTAGAAATGTGCAGCTAAAATTCCCTTTGCTGATATTTGCAGATATTGTTCTGTTATTTGTACTTGGCTTAACATTCAAATCTGCTACTTTGGACAATTGGACAAATGGTCATAAAATATTTTATTATTTTTTTGTCTATTTCGTTTTGACCAAAATTCCTATAGCTATCGGGTAAATGGATGCAAATGTTCAAACAAATAGCGGATTTAATTGAGCATTTGAACAATTCCTGCCCTAGTACAACAAATGGTTTTTTTTTAAGCAGATTATTGAATATAATTTCTAGAAATATCATTTCCAGTTATTTGGCTGTATTTTAATAATAATCGGTTCTGATCTTGGAATTATCTTTCAATATCCCGATCTTAATTCATTCCCTATTCCAGCTTTTTTTTTTTTTTTTGTTGAATTTGAATTCCAGAATTTTCTTAATTTCTCCCTACATGAGTGCACCACAGCACAAAATCAATGTACAATGCCTGCATCGTAGATTGAATTTGAAAAAAAAGCGAATGGTATTTACTGCTTAATTATATATGTAAACTAATATAAATGCTAAATATTTTCTCTACCTAATACAATATATATTTTCAATACAGATTCATGCGACATTAACGTCTATAAAATAAATAATTCTTAATTTCTCTAATATTTATAAACAAATCATTAACGACCTCAAAATAGAACAAAAACCCCTATATTACCCAAAAATGAAAATCGAATCAAATTTAACATCCAAGACAAAAGACAATTGCACTATTGTATTTGTTTACGATGACTATTCAGGTTTTCTCAAACGTGGGGCTCGTCCACGATGAGATCGAGTCTCATGCTTGAGCCGGGCATAAACGCAGGTGAGTATTATCAAAAGGTGAACATCGAACTACTTATCGATTAAGACTTTAAGTCCTTTGCATGGTATGTCCCTTGATACTTTCCATTCATATCTGTAACCTCATACATGTTACGAGCTATCCTTTTAGAAATCTTACATTGTAGATATTTCTTTGCTAGCTTGGCACTATACCCTTGTGCAGCATTGCTTAATGAGAAATTCTTCCTGTAAACTATCTGCCCTGGGGAAAATTGGATAACCCTTGACCTAAGATTATATTGGTTCGCACTCTGTTCATACGACTCCTTTAAATTTTTGCGGATATCTGCCCTAATAATCTGTTGTCTCGTCGTTTGATCTAGACATTGGATATTTCCGTCAGCTAGTGAGTTTATTCTGCGTAAGAGGTTATATTCTGATCCATGATTAATCATCGCCATACCAAATAATGCTTCATATGGGGATGTTGATATAGACTGGTGGATTGAGCTTCTCAACGAACTGGCAATCTGTCCCAAATTCGAATCCCAAGAGCGCTGATTAGTCTTTATATACGCTCGGATCGAAGCTAAAATTGAGCGGTTGACCCGTTCACTCGCATTCGATTGAGGCGCATAAAAAGCGGTTTTAACGTGTTCTATTCCGTATCTTTTTAAAAGGCCTTGAAATTCTTTCGAGACAAATTGTTTGCCATTATCCGAGTGTACTTTCTCCGGTGTGCCAAATACGTTGAAAACGTGATCTTCCAAAAAGGTATTAAGCTTTCCGGACGAAGCTTTAGGTAGTGCAGTTAGAAGAGGAAATTTCGAAAATTGGTCTAAAACAACGAGAATTACCGTATTGCCTTTTGAGGAACGGGGGTAGGGACCTAAAAAATCCATATAAATCCTCTGCCATGGCCTCTGCGCCACTTCGACTTTACCCATGGTTGGCCTACTCAACATATTAGACGCTTTGGTTTCTTTACAAGTTACGCAGTTACGTATGAAGTCTCGCACCTGAACTGCCATATTGGGCCAATAATATTTTTGCCTTATTCTGGCGATTGTTTTCGCCATACCTGCATGACCAGAATGGGGTGGTTCATGAGCCATTGAGATCACAGCGGCCGTCAGACTCGACGGAATCCAAAGCCGCCAAGCTGAAACCTCTTGCACCGGACAGCCAGAATGAAATTCCATCCGCTTATAAATAAATCCGTCCGATATTTGTAGGTCTGGAAACCTACCCTGGTTTTCAGTTATTGTGGAAATTAATTCTTTATATTCAAAAGACTTGAATTCTTCTGAGCTTAAGTCAATTTCCATCTTAATTTCCGGAGGACTGTCAACTGTCTCAAGATATGCTCGGGACAGAGCATCTGGAACAACATTCTGACTTCCTTTCCGATGCTCGATTTTGAAGTCAAAAGCTTGCAGCTTCAAACTCCACCGAGCCAAACGTCCGCTGAGGTCTTTCTGGCTCATTAGCCATTTTAAACTGGCATGATCAGTTACGATTCTAAATGGTAATCCTTCGACGTATGGTCGAAATTTTTTTAAGCTCAGGATCGCTGCCAAACATTCTAGCTCTGTGACAGTATAGTTACGTTGAGCTGAGTTAAGTTTTTGTGAAGTGTACGCAATGGGTTTCTCGTGTCCTTCAGCATCTATTTGTAGCAAAACACCACCTATTCCTACCATCGAGGCATCACATTGGATTATGAATTCCTTAGTGAAATCCGGGTGACCCAATACGGGAGCTGACGTTAATGCTCTTTTCAATAATTCGAAAGCGTCTAAAGCTTCTTTCGTAAACTCGAACTTCTTAGATTTTTTTAGCGTTTCGGTGATCGGAGCGGATAAGGTTGCAAAGTTTTTTATAAAACGCCTGTACCACCCGCACATCCCTAGGAACCTACGAGTTTGTTTGATAGTGGTTGGCATGGGGAACTCTCTAATTGCTTCGACTTTACTTGGATCGGTACGTAAGCATCCGCCACCTATAATGTAACCGAGGTATTTTAGCTGTTTGTATGCAAATTTAGATTTATCTAAATTTACGGTAAGACGGGCAGTACTTAAAAGATTTGCTACCTCTGTTAAAAGTTCGATCATATGATCAAACGTGTTCGCTACGATGAGCAAGTCATCGAGGTAGACGAATACCCACCGGCGAAGCCTGGACGGGACGACCTTGTCCATTAATCGGCACAAACGTTGCGCAGAATTTGATAAACCAAAAGGCATGACTTTGTAATGATACAACGGTCGCCCCGGCACAGCGAAAGCAGTCATTTCCCGCGACTTTTTCTCTAGAGGGATCTGCCAGAACGCGTCTTTTAGATCCACACTACAAATGTAGTGTGTATCTTCTAGACGGCTCAGCAGTCCCTCTACGTGGTGAGAAGGATATGCGTCCGGCTTGGTGACAGCGTTCAGTCGTCGTGAGTCTAAACAAAGGCGGTTCTTGCCCGGTTTTCGGACAAGGACTACCGGCGAACTCCACGCGCTGTCACTTTCTTCTATTACGTCAAGCCGGAGCATTCGGTCAATTTCTTCGTGAATCAACTTCTCAACCACTGGAGAAACCGGGTAATGACGCTGCTTCACCGGTAGAGCATCGCCCACCTCGATAACGTGCTCTTCTAAATGCGTCTTTCCCAGTCCATTTGTGGCGTAAGACGGAAAGCGATGTATTGCCTCTTGAAGTTTAACGGACTGTTCTATGGTAAGTATATGCTGGTTTGGATCCTCTTTCCTTGCATTCTCATCTATGGAGACTTCAGAAATTATATTGGGTGCAATTTGGAATGCCTGCCAAAAGTTCACCCCCAAATATAAGGTCTGCGACAATGAAGGAACAATGAACAAGAGTATATCATGGGTAATGTCTTTAAAGGTAATAGGTAAAACCACTCTCCCAACTATTTCTTGTTCGTGACCGTCAGCTGTCCTTATTTTGGATGTGAATCGTCGGAAGGCTACTCCCATCTCCCGCAGGATTTCTAGGCTTTCCTTTCCCAAGCAACTAACTGAGGCTCCACTATCAAGTAGACCTCGAAAACGCCTTTCTCTAATAAGTACTTCAGCATAAGGCCGAATATCGTGTTCATCAGTTAAAAAGGTCGAGGCGATATCATCAAAAACATTTCTTCGAAACTTAAATCTCTCACGCACATTTCTAATTCTACGGATCTTCGGACTCTCTACTACAGAGCTTACCGTATTGAAAATACGAGCTCGAACTTTATTATAATCTTGAATACGCTGGTGCAAACTTTTATTTTCGGGTATATTTAAAGGTAAGTTCTCTTCATTTTCTTTGTTTGGTACGAGTCTCTTTAGGACACTAATTTTTTGGTAAGTATTTTCTTTATTTTCATTTTTACTTTTCAGATTTTCTGGCTTTTTATCGTTTTCTAGGAGAGGTAAGTAATCTAGTGTTCGGGGTTCGAGTCTCGGAAACGAGATTCCCCCGTCCGCATCTCGTTCCGATTCCCATTTCCCTTTTTACAGGTAGTACATGTTCTGAGGGAGACATTCTTTGTACCGCACATATAGCAAAAAATGTTTGTTTTTTCAGCCGTGCAATGGCGAAACAGATGACCTATTTGGTCACAATTCCAGCATTTCAGTGTTGGTGGATTCTGTCTTGGGCTGGAATGAATGGCATTTATTTCGCAAGCTGAAATCTCCTCAGGTATTTCTGAGTTGTGAAGATCAGCATTGTCGGCGAACATTTCATGTACTTGACGAGGTTGATTGGGAAACACTGGTCTACTACTCATACTATATCTACGAGACAAAAATTGTTCTGCCCGTCGACCACAATCTCTCAACTGCTCTATGGTATATACAGGATAGGCAAATATCAATGCGGCTAACCTTTCTTTAAGGTTTTGCTTGATAATGTTTATTAAGTCTAGTTCTGGCATGGCGCATCTAAGTTTGCTGACTTCTTTCAAAGTTTTGGTCAAGAACTCATCGAATGACTCATTGATTCCTTGTCGGCGGTCAATGATTATCTTCAAGATGTCATAGTCCGTCTGAAGTGACTTAAATTGTCGAATCAAACCACCTTTCAGATTTTCCCAAGATGTTTGTGGGAATTTCTTCATATATGCCCAGTACCAGTTCTCTGCCTGTCCCTTGAGCAATACGTGGAAATTTCTTAGCAGCTGTTGTTCTGTGTAGCTATAAGAACGAGTGAGCTGTTCCACTCTAAAGATAAAATCTTCGATCGATAGGTCCGAAGATCCATCGAATCGGAATCCCCACTTTTCTAGCTTACATTTATTAATATCTGAAAGATCTCGAGAAAAATTGTGATTTCTCCCAATAGGGCGAATAGGTTGAAAACCAGAAGGACGTCTATCTGAAGAAGTTTCCCGACCATAAAGATTAAAATTCCTAAACTCTTCAATCAAAGGATCTTCAGCATCAGGATTTGTGCGATCGTGCTGTCTATATCGAAAATCATTCTGGTTAGCAAGGTAATTTTCACGCCTTGGATGAGCAGATTCATGACTCGAATTGAGATCCCTATTGAAACGTTCTTTCATCACAGAATCCTTAGATTGTCCCGGATAAGGATCTATATGAAATAATTCTGTCGGTTTCGGAAAATCATATGACGTCTCCCTCCTAATGTCTTCCCCTCTTTTTTTAGATCTATTAATCCCACGGTCTTCAGGAATATTTTGCATGGTACTAGTAGCACTACCAACATTAGCCTGCAAATTAACACCCCCGCCTATGCCCTCTACTAATTTATCGCCTACTGACTTTGGTGTCAGCTGCAATTGTGGACCTAGCTCCTTAAACAGTTTACGAACCGTGTCATTCATACTGGAAGTTGCCTGTTTCAAAATTTCAGCTTGAGAAGCCCCTACGGTTGCCTTTACCATCTCCTTGATATAACTTTGCATCTCCCGATTTGTCATCTGAGTTTCTGTTCTGGTATTTGGGTAGTACCGATGTCCAAAAAGATCTGTCACCGAGGAAGGTCTTGCTGAAAAGTCTAGTAAATGGTCTCTATCCCAATTTTCCCCTATTCCAGTCTCTTTTCTTCTTCTGCGCTCGCTAAGAATTTCGGGACAAATACCTTCAGCACCCTTGGGACTCACGGAAACCTCCCTTACTGTGGTTGGAGTCGTCTCTTTTTCGGGAGTTCGTGCCAACGTCCGATTTGGTTGAAATATCCCGACTGAAACATTTGGATCACTATCGGCATCCATAGTTCTCCCTTTACCTGACCTTAACTCTCGCGTTGTACCAGTTTCTAAATCCCCTTTTTTATTGTTTTTAGGGATTGTTCCTGTA
This sequence comes from Chrysopilus asiliformis, assembly GCA_964034945.1. Taxonomy (NCBI): domain Eukaryota; kingdom Metazoa; phylum Arthropoda; class Insecta; order Diptera; family Rhagionidae; genus Chrysopilus; species Chrysopilus asiliformis. Next base: position 63,713,190 of record OZ035963.1, on the reverse strand, counting down.
TTCAAACCAAGTTTTCCCATAATATTATTATAATTTTATAGCCTCTTCAAAGAAATATAATCAATATACCCGAAACCTTATAGTAACTAAATACTAAATGCAAAAAAAAAACAAATTCCCTTATTGACCTAATCCTCACCACTAAATATTAAATACAAAAAAAATCAATATAAAACAGATGTATCGAAGAAAACTAAAGACAAAAACTGGACTAATTATATAAACGACCTGTGTTTAGATAAATTATCGAAAAATTTTATTCTCTTCTCAACAATTCTTTCCTACTTTAACCTCTAAACAATGGGTACAAATCAAAGTGTGACTAAACGAATAAATAACTATTTATCTATAGTCAAACTTTTCTTTTTGTTCAAATATTTATTCATAAATTGAGGGTTGAACGACTTCTCTACTTCCTCGAATTCTGGGATCCAAAGCAATGTTTGATGAAAAAAAAAAAAAAAAATCTGAAAAACTACTCTAAACTTTTTCTTTAACTTTCTTATTTGAGCAATGCCAAGATTATACTCATCTTTAAGCAGCCTCAAATAAATTTTTAAGACCATAACTTTTCCTCCGGACAATCAATTCTCAGTATGTCCTAAGAATCGAGCTCCAATCGAAGACAAGTGGTCTATTTAAAGCATAGCGTTTATCACAAGACCCGACAACAGTAATCGGTTTCACCAATCAACTGGCTCGCAATGTCCTGATCATACTCTAGTTATTTTTATTTTACTTTATTCTGTGATTAGATAAGTATTCAATTTTTGACAAACTACAACCATAAACGGCTTTATCACAGTTTGAATGGGCTAATTTGTTAATACAAACACTTTCCTCACAGGTAAAAATTCAGAAAAAAAAACGTCAAATTAAACAATAAAATGCAAATGAGCCTTTTGAAATATTTTGAGCTTCGAATTAAAAAAAATCTAGAATCTCTAAAACATAAAAACCGAATTATAATTTTGTTGTTAAACAGCAACGAAGCTGCCTATCGTTGGGCGCCAATCTGTTATGTAATAGGTGGCGAAAGGTCTCTTGCCACACTATTGTCCTTATCAGACCTTGGTAATTCTACACAAACAGATAAATTTATTATTTGGGGCATGCTTTTCGTTGCGATGGCACACGAGCGCCCCGAAGTCTGACCGCTTCCCTGCCAGCACTAGCACATATTTTTCAGCCAGGCTTTTGCTCGTCGGATGGGTGGGTCCTTGCTGGGCAGATCCGCGGTGGACACCATAACGAATCTCTGTGCTACATCACTAATAACTTAAAAATTAATCCGCGACAAAAAAATTACATTTGCTTTATCACCCATAACCGATTCTTCCGTCCATCGTCCAACCCTCTCTCGAGTTTTCTAAACCAACATGGCGATCAGTTTCAGATTATAGAAATTTTCCCCGGTTGTTTGTACCATCTTCATCTCGTGATCAAGGTAAGTTGTAGGTGAGAAAAGACGAGGCGATTGGGATATTTGGGACACTCACTTTGATTTAATAAAATTTACTTAATGGACAATATTTATTGATTAGTGATCATAATTACCAAAATAAATATTTGCTGCTAATATTTATCTTTAATAACAGAGACTAATTCTATTAAATTAAACTTTTTAATGTCTCTATACTCTAATCTTCTGATTGAAAACTATCTGTTCTAAGACAGCCTAAATTCGCCACAAAATTAGAAAATTGATCGGCTTTGTTATATTTGCGCATATATTTTCATTTACTTTAGATAAGTTGTTTTTAGAGTTAAGCTCAATTTATCACTTTTGTTCCTCTTTATATATGTAAATTCCGCGATTGAATTTACCGTATACGAGTTCAGTAAATTTTTAGCACCATGCATAATATAAAAATTGGAAATTAACTTACTTTTCTTTTTACTTTCCTTTTGTTTATTCTATTATCTTCTCAGCTGCTGGTGATGTGCACATCCCACGGCGAGTTCTACTATTATTTTTCTTTAGTTACACTTTTCTTTAGCTGTAAAGTTCTAAATAAATATAATTATGCATGTGAACTAAATCAGCAAAAAAATTAAATCTTTGCGTTCCTTAACGGCGGACCACTTTACAAACTTTTGTGGCAATTACAATGAAAACAATTTAAACTAAAAAAACACATTTATCTTAAGTATTGATTGACTCTAGATGAAACGCCAAGGTATATTCGCCGAGAAATTAAGTTTTCAGTAGTTGCTCTCACAAGTAACGCTGTTTAGCTCGAACCTATCGTCTTATCGTCAAAAGGAATTCTTCTTATGCACAATTTCTAATTTCGAAGGCCCTTTTGCAGAGGGATGATCCTTAGGTTCGGGGAGTTTATCGCCTTGACCAATATTGAAGACACTCTCCAAATGAAATGATCACGTTTTCTCCACGTTTAGCTTTTCTTATAATTTTTAGCACTAGATGATCAAATATATCGAAGGAGTTGAAATATCGCGCTGTTTGTCGGATTTTCTTGTTTCCAACTTTCCCTCGTGCGCTAAGAAAATTGGCGCTACTCCGGGCCCGAAATAGAATTTCTTTTCGTCGTGAAAACACCCTTTTTCCAAATTCTCGACAAACAGCGTCAAAAGAAAAATCTGCCGAAATACATTAGTTAGGTTTTATATGATCTTAAAACTTCACTTTTAAATCACCTTTGAATCATCTAAAATATTATTAAATTAACCGATAATGCCATCCCCCGATCTCGCATACTTAGTGCTCGAGGTTCAAACTAGAAATGTGCAGCTAAAATTCCCTTTGCTGATATTTGCAGATATTGTTCTGTTATTTGTACTTGGCTTAACATTCAAATCTGCTACTTTGGACAATTGGACAAATGGTCATAAAATATTTTATTATTTTTTTGTCTATTTCGTTTTGACCAAAATTCCTATAGCTATCGGGTAAATGGATGCAAATGTTCAAACAAATAGCGGATTTAATTGAGCATTTGAACAATTCCTGCCCTAGTACAACAAATGGTTTTTTTTTAAGCAGATTATTGAATATAATTTCTAGAAATATCATTTCCAGTTATTTGGCTGTATTTTAATAATAATCGGTTCTGATCTTGGAATTATCTTTCAATATCCCGATCTTAATTCATTCCCTATTCCAGCTTTTTTTTTTTTTTTTGTTGAATTTGAATTCCAGAATTTTCTTAATTTCTCCCTACATGAGTGCACCACAACAATTTTCCAGACATTTTTTATTAAAATAAACTTTTCAAAGCTCTTAAAGTTTTTCCGTGCCACAGGCATTTTTATGGATATGATGTTGAATTTTCCTTGGTTTTTTCGCATTCTTTTGCCATTTATAATTATTTGAATATTAAACCGACTTGGAAAACTCGATCTCGTCCAATAAAAAAATTGTTGCGGTACACCAAAAAGAGTATTTCGTAAAGTTTAGCATTTTTATTATGACTCAGTTGACCCTTAATTGTTTGAAAGAAAATAATTACCTGCAGGATGTAAAATCTCAGAAGATTTTAATTAGCCCGACGTCGTTTATTGTGGGAAAATGACCTGAAAAATTTATTTCAAAATTATAGACAAAAGAAAAAGCTTTTGCGATTCTTAAGCGGCCCCTACACGTTCAATCTTTCAGTCAATCATGCTGTCACAGCAAAAAGCTTATTTGCACTAGACGCTCAATCATGCACACGAGCATCATTTTATTCGAAACAGCCAAACCGACAACACATATAGCACAAATACCAACTTAAAAAAATTTTGTCCTTGTATTTTTCGCTTTTCGTCATCCACAACTCAATTCTTTGTCTATATAACCCGAAAAAGGATTCCCAAAAAACTTTGCGACATCTTTTCACTACTAAAAATTGCGCTGAAATGACGAATTGATTGACAGCATCGCCATACACGTTCAAGTCATTCGCAAAGCTCTTTCGAAAATATCAAAATGACTTTGATATTGTCCAGCATGCTGTCAATCATGGAATTTGCATGACAGCACCACCATAGACGTTCAAAATGTTGTCACAGCATGCGATGATTGATTGCAAGATTGAACGTGTAGGGACCGCTTTAGGAATATTTTATTAAAATCATAGTTTTCGACAACAAAGTGTTTTTGATGAGGAAACGCATTTATTTTTTCAAAAGTTTAGCATATTCCTTGCATAATACAATCATGTGAATTTGGTATTGGCGATTAGTGAGGAAAATGGTGAGGAAAACGGTGAGGAAAACGGTGAGGAAGAAAATATCTTTAATGCCACAAAATCAAAAATTTTTGTTTTTCCTTTTGTGACACAAAAAAAATTATAATGCAAAGGGTCGCAGGAGAATTTTTTTTAGGAAAATACACTGGATAGCTAGGAATTCTTTTAAAAAAAATGCGCCGCAGGTGAAATTGTTTGAGTTTCAAAACGACAGCGAAAAAATCCTTGTAAGAATTGCGACCGTGCGTCGAAAATTGAAACCCTTGTTCTTGAACAATCTTTCGTAAATTCAAAATTTAAGAACATTTTTAGAAGATTAATAATTATAAACCCTTTGTTGGGACAGATTTTTGAATATTTTGGAAACTGCCAAAGCGTGAAATTCAACGGTGAAAAGAGGAGGCTTGAGAGAGAGAGAGACCTCAGACCAAAAATCCGTATAATATAACATTACAGGATTCACTATCCTTACATAACGAATTTCAGAATTGATTTTCCGCACTTTGACCCAGATCTGTAGATCAATTTGTTATTCATGCTATTCCAGTTTGTTTGTTTTTTTTTTTGTTCTTTCTCAGGGCGAGTTTTCCGACATTGTACATATTTCTTGTAAAAATAAAAATTTATGTTATTCCCCTGTGTCGAGATGTTTCTTTCATTTGCAAATTCCATCTGTGAGCCGCACTGAATTCCTTCGACAAATAAAAAATTCCACTTCAAAATGGTTAAAAAAAAGTACTTTTATTCCATTTATCTAACTGTGGAAAACGGTTTTCACTTGAGATTTCGATATTTTTCGTCTCAGCAATGTTTCAGGACATTCATATGGAAGGAATATCATCTTAACAGGATAATTGATGATCTGTCAAAAATGATTTGTCGATACATTCACTTCTTTGTGCCAATCACTGTAAATATGGCAACGCAAAACTCTATCCTCCTTACGAATTGTCAGGATGAATTACACAAGTCGGTCGGAGGACGCAAAGTGGTTGCTAAGTTAAGTGTAACTCATGTTTGACCAAACTATTCCGTCATTAATCATTTCTCAAGTTCATCGACTTTAATGATTTGTTAGAAAAATCCATCTCGAGGGGATAAAAAGGCAAAGTTTATTAAACAATTATCAGTTATGTATCTGCCAGATACACACATATTTTAGTCAATATAGAGGGAAATTTTGATATGGAAAACAATTAACTAAAATTGATGAAATCAGCACAAATATTTGGAAATCAGCAGTTATTGTTTGTCCAAACGAAATTGAAATAAAGTGGAAATAAGTCGGAGAAAGTAGAAAAAGTTGTTTAATTTAATTCTATCAATCATTCTAGTTCAGAAATTGTTTGTTTTTATATTGATTTTTTTTTTGCAACAGGGGCCATATTTTTTAGGGGCTGGGAAAACTTTTACAAGCGGCTTTTTTTTAAATGTCAATAAAACAAGAAGGGTTGTTTTTATTATTTTTTACTAGAATTTGGACCCGGCTTCGCCCGGCTAAAAGCCTGAGGAGAATGAAACCTATCGGAAAACAAAATTCAATTCAATTGGTTATAAATTAGACAGCCTGCGGCTTATCTTTAAAGTTTTTTCTTCCTCGGAAAATGGTTTTCAGAAATTAACCAAAATACGATCAATTCCAACATTCGGATTCACTTGACCCTCTCTCTTTACCCTCTGTCTTTACCCCCCTTCACCCCAACGCGGTATGACATGTTAGAGCTGTACGACCGACGAACATTTATGCCAAATTTCAGGCCAATCGGTTCAGTAGTTTCCCCGCGAAAGAGTAACATAATGCAAAAACTAGGTTTCGAAATCACTTTACCCCCTCCCTTTACTCCCCCCCCACCCCTCGCGCTACTTTTCCGTATGCCTATGTTGGAACCAGAACTACCACAGACACTCGTGCGAAATTTCAAATCAATCGGTTCAGCCGCTTTGCGTGAAAAAGGAACAGACAGACAGACAGACACCAACTCATTTTTATATATTAGTATGATAAGTAAAAATTATAGTGTGAGCAGCATATAATCTTCTTGTACTAAAATTCCACCCCTGCGTACTTCAAACTCCAAAAATTTTATGAGAATTTCCCAAAAAAAATTGTATGATTTAATTGTCTTATTCGACTTCTATTTTACACAATCATCCCTTATCCATGCATCGTCGTTTTAATATTTGACAAACTGGCATTCATTGATCCGAAATTTCAACAAGAAAGCTATCAAAAATTGAACAAATCTGAGTATCCCCTGTCTATACTCACATTCATACAAAAGTCATTTTGTTTTATTTCAATTAAGGAAATGCCTCCTGCCGTGCTGAGCAACTGTGCTCATTGTTTAATCAGGAATTCCAAAAACCCCTATTGAAGTTTACAACTATTATTTTTGGACCGTTTTGGTCCTCTTTAAATATTCAATCTATCCTAAAGTGGTGCGCTGTAGTTGTAAACAAATATCCTTACATGAAATATTATCCTTGAAACCGCACAACCCTTTTTTTTCTACAAACTCATTCGGAACGAAACCTAAAACAAACTCTAAAACAAGGAACGCACCAGTTTTGAACAACTGTCAGTACCCGCTCTTCCCCTCTGCTCCATCGTTCCATTGAATTCTTATCTCCAATCCCTTGCCTGCTACTATCAAATTCACCCCAGAACTACCCCAAAAGTGTTCAATTTTTACCTTTGTTAGAAGAACCTGAAAATCCTGCCAGGACTCGGATTTGGATGGGAAACTCACAAGTTTTGTTATATTGCGGGTGGCTATCAATCTCCTTGTGGTGATCCTGTGCGACAATTCGTACTCCCCATACACGAAATTCATGTTCTTTATGAGGCGGAAAATCCCAATGAAAAAGAAGGGCTAAAGTTCCACAAGGGCAGCAGATAATGCCGCCGTGCTAGGGAACAATTGGAAGCCACATGCCAGAGGAATTCGCTTTACAGGGTTTACGCGAAAGTGTAAAGGAATTATTGTAAATCACACACCTTTCCCCGGAAGTCAGCCTTTTTACTTGAAGTTAAGAAAAAAATATCTTTTTTTTATTATTTCCCTCCACAGCAGCGGAAGACCTCAGCTCCTGTTTGACACGATTTTAGTGGCTATGAAGGATCCACGATTCTTTTGAATCATCCCGCATAACTGAACACGCAAAGAACTTCCGGAATTACTCGGGCTCAAGTATCTGGTAGTCTCATTAAACGACTGAAAAAGGGTGAAAATTGGTAATTTCAGGCATCAAAGAGACCTTTCTTCCACGTTCTTTCGTTTTCAGTGTGTCTTGAAGTGGCATATTTTGAACTCATCTCTGCCCGCACTTCAATATTGAAAAGTCACTTGAATTGAATGTCAGATAAAATTTCGTTATGGAGGGGGAAATTATTCTCTGTTTTGTAGTCACAGATACTGAAGATTGATCTTGTGTGCCTATCCTGATGACGAAAGTCAGTCATTTGTAGCTAAATTGTAAGAAATTATGGCCGCGGTTGCCGCCTTCTTAGTTTCAATGACGACTAAATGTTGAAGAGGCTCTTTCTTATAGTCTGTAATTCTGTAATTGGTTGCTCTTTCCGACTGGTACTCATTTCAGGTTATTTCCATTCCGATGATTTTGATAATGTGGGAAATTTGATGTTTTGGAATGAATGGACAAACTTTCTTGACGCTAATGGAGATAATTATTGCACAGAAATAAGTTTTTTTATAATACGGACTTCAACAAATTAAAGCTTTGTCAGTTTTGGCGTTTTGACCAATAAATATGTCTGTAATTCCAATAATATTGTCCACTACTCCATATTTTAGATAATTAAATTTCGTACATGCACTCAGAAAAATGTCCAGGTCAACTTTTTGTCAGGTTAACTCTGACCTTACAGAGGTTTCTGTAAGCCAGCTAGCGGTCAGAGTTAACCTATCTAAGGTCAACTCGTGCAGCTCCCAATGCCCTACTTCACCTGCTGGTGGCTTAATTTCAGAATTTCTCCGACCACAGGTCAACTCAGTTTTACTTGCCCACATACAGGCGAACGCGCGCCTGCCCGAGGCCAATTACGCCGTATGTAGGTCGTCGAGTTAGCCTCCATTTTTCTGAGTGTGTGTTTATAAAAATATCAGTTTGATTGCCTCTTGAAAAATAGTGGGGTATATTGTAGAGTTTTCCCGTAAATGTCCTTAACAATATAGCATCTCAAAAAAAATTATAGTTCACACCGAAAAACCCTTGTTGGAACTGCTTGTTTCTGCAATATAATTCGCATATTTAAAAATCCTGAATAATAAAGCGTATGCATAAGTCAACATCACGTTTACAGTTATGTTTGATTTTTGTCAGCTAGATGTTGTTAAGTATTTAAGAAAGTTATAAATTAGAAACTTTACAGCATTGTGGGGGGACACTTTTGCATCAGTACTTACCCTTTGTCAAGGCGGACACATTCGCCAAAAGTCTCAATCATAATAAAAAATCATTTAATTTTTGTGATAGTTAATTGCATCAGAATAAACTATTCAGTTTTGAACCCAAAAGCCAAATAATTAACATTCTTGGCACCTATTAAAATATTTCAAGTCCCTAAAAATGACAGCTCCATGATTTTTCTCATGAGAAACTCTAAATCACTTAACAACATATGGTCGGCATTTGCGTTTTAAATTTATGCTGCTATGCTAAGGATATAACCCTAAATTTTACCCGAAATGTTTTTCCAGGTCCAGAAAAAGGCAACCCATTCATCTTTAAGCCACTCGCATTTCTGCCAAGAATTTTACAAAAATAAAACCCATTAAATCCGTATTCAAGTTTTTGCCCCTAGAACGCCTAACACCTCCCATTAATCCGTCCTTGTACGTCCTGCAATCTCCGCTTTTAGGAGTAGGTGGTGGTGAAATCCGACATTGCCTCTCAACGTTATGTGAAATGATGCTATCTGCATATTCGCCTCACTTCGTCACGATGGATGTGTGTGTGTTTGTGCCCATTCTTCACAGTTTAAATTCACAGCCAGTCCTCATATAATTTTTTTTTTTCGAGACATTATTTATTCTTGTTTCATTTTTATTTACATCATCCACCTTAGACGATTTCAACCTTCTGTAAAACGGTCTGGAAACTTTTCGCTATCCCAATTCAGTTCCCCGTAGACCAACAATTGTTGGCACGGCGCGATGCCGGGATGTATCCGGATGTACGTAACTGTGGCACTTTAACAAAATGTTTGAGCAATAATTTAGCAGAATTTACGTGCGGACAACTGTTTACTTTTTCTTACACAAAAATGGGTCGTATCTGGATATGGTCTGAAGTGAAAAATCTGTTAAAGGGGGGTTTAAAAGTAGGGCTTGTAAACCCGTGCAAACCGAAAACCGTTTAGCCGGTTTTTTGTTCAAATTTACCCCGAAAAACCGAAAGTCAATTATATTTTTTTAAAAGAATTTATTTAACTTGCCTTCGTGTCTGTTTGTCTGTCAGACTCAAATCTTGCAAACCAACTTGAAATTTTGCACACATACGGAAGGTCGATTCTCTCGAATTCGTCCTTGCAAGGATAAAGAGGGTCTTGTAAGGAAGACGTGCTTATTCTTTTCCTCTAATTTCCCGGAATCCGGGAGTTTTTGGGGTCTCTGAGTTGCATTCTGGAGTCCGGGAGGATAACGGAAAGTGCTGTAAGGATAAATTATTACTTTTTAGTGAATTTCTTTTAAATAGAAGCTTTTTTTTAAAAAAATATTTTTTAATGTGACGATATAAACATTTGGTGGAACAAAAGAAAGAACGATGCACGATTTTGCCCCCTTAAACTAACTTTTGAATCAGTCTAGTTTTCACTTTGGTTGAGGACTCTTTGGAAAGGGCACAGTCTCTAGTTTCATCCATATATGGCGTCAAGAGCCACCGGATTGCAGGGGGATGGTGCGGGGTTAACGAACTTTCTCGTGGGCAAAACTTCCATTTATGCCATGATTTCTGTGAAAAATCACGAGAAAGTTTGTTAACCCCTCACCCTCCCCCTGCAATCCGGTGGCTCTTGACGCCATATATGGATGAAACTATAGACTGTGCCCTGTCCAAACCGCACTCAACCAAAGTGAAAACTACACTCAGAAAAATGTCCAGGTCAACTTTTTGCCAGGTTAACTCTGACCTTACAGAGGTGTCTGTAAGCCAGCTAGCGGTTAGAGTTAACCTATCTAAGGTCAACTCGTGCAGCTCCCAATGCCCTACTTCACCTGCTGGTGGCTTAATTTCAGAATTTCTCCGACCGCAGGTCAACTCAGTTTTACTTGCCCACATGCAGGCGAACGCGGACCTGCCCGAGGCCAATTACGCCGTATGTAGGTCGTCGAGTTAGCTTCCATTTTTCTGAGTGTACACGGGTTCAAAAGTTAACCCAGGGGCACGAAAAACGCTATTTCTTGCATGGTTCTTTGTGGTGGTAAAATTACAATTCCTTTTTAAATCGAAGTACAGAACTTAAAGCACCGACAAAAAAAAATAATGCAAAAATCTAGGAATCTTCGTTCCGAATAGTTTCACTTTAAAATTCATCCAGAAGTCAAAACTAATGAAATTCAGACATCCATTTCTACATTCAAAAATTCTGGTTTGTCGAATAGAATTCGGTCTTGTCTGACCGAAAAGCAACAAATACTGTGGGGGAACTTTAGACAACTAGTGGTTAATGTCGGAGATAAGATATCTGATCTCCCAAAAAACCCAAAAACAAACGAAAAATACAGATTCAAATGGAAAACTTTTGCGTTATATTTAGAGGGGGACGAGATGCATTCTAAGCGAATTGAGATGAAACCTAAGGAATGACAAAGAGCCTCACCACACCACAAACAAGCAAATCAAGTGAGTCCCCTGGGATACACTGGAAACCATCAAAAAAATTTACATTACTTCGTCAACATTATTATGCCATGTGCATTCCAGCTCCCAGTATTATGGCTTTCATTTAATATTCGAAGGAAAAAAGTTTTTTATGAATTTTCATTTTGTAACATGTTTTCCACATCGCTAACTCCTCCGGCAATCAGGAAAATTTTCCCAAATAAGGATTCTCTTGTGATGTTTGTGTGTTTTTCTTTTTTTTTCATTACATTTTTGAATGAAGTTGTAAATAACTTTAACTATTTAGTTGGTATTTTTGAAAAATTTCCTCATTTTCCAATCGTAAGACAAAAATGCCCAGATAGCATTTCTGTCCTCCGCGTCATTGGCGGTTGACATATTTCTTCGCTATTTAGGTCGCAGCGATGTAGCAGCAACTTTCGATGCCGTTAGGGGGGTTTAACCAGCTTTATGTTACTTAAAATAATGCCTGGTATTAAAATTAATAACTTTAATTAAAATCTTATGACATACAACCCCATAACTCTATGAAGCTCTTATGAATTTATTGTAATAGCAGTTTTTTATACGATAAAATGGTAAACCCGTGAATATTAACACGAAAATATACTTTGGATTTTTATCCAGATGAATGAGCGCCCTTAATGACTTTTCCAATAAACAACAAAACTTTATCGAGACTGAACGTCGTGTTTGGTATTAAATTAATGACGGTTTTATAGGTGCATGCAGGATGATAAGAAATTTTCACATTTTTCAATTATCTCTTCTGCAGTACACTTAATTCCAAATTGATTTTCATTTATGATTTTTTTTAAATGTTGCCATCAAAAGTGAAATTAAGTGAAAATTTTCAACACTTTAAAGTATTCTGTGTTCAGGTCTTTGGATTAAAAACCTTTGGATACTTAATGCCGCAGTCACACGACGCTGTTTTGCCAGCCGCTGGCTGCTTCTGGTTAGTAGCGCTGGCAAGTAGCAACAGCAGCCAGCGTGCTGAGAGGATTCACACGATTTCTACTTTAGTAGCGCTGGCAAGTAGCAAAACAGTGATTTGACATTTTAATCTGGGAAATTTTTTTAATAATAAACGTTACACACAAATTTAAATAAATAAACGTACAATAACAACTTAAAATAAACAAACTTTTCCACTTATCAGACTTTTGACAGCTCAGTAACCATACAACAGGGTCATGTGATCCCTAGTAGCGCTGGCAAAGTAGAACGGTCTCTACTTCAATAGCGCTGCTAAAATCATCACGCTGCTGCCGGTAGTAGCAACGCACTAGGGTTCACACGGTGCTGCTGAAATGGCTGCTAACAGCCAAACAGCCACTAGCGCTGGCAAAACAGCGTCGTGTTACCGCCGCATAAGAGGCATCCGAACCGAATGCGAAATTTTTTAAACACACTGCGACGGAATAATTCAAATCAGGAGCTGCATAGTCCCAAACCAATTTTTTGTGCTTTTTCACATTGCATGAATAAAAAACAACTGAGATTTTGAAAATATCAATAACGAGAAATGCGCCGCAGGCGAACATTTTTTAAATTTACAGCAACGTCTAGCCGAAATAGGATTTATTTTGCTTATTTAGTGATAAACATAACTAAAATTAGTAAACCAGGACAAATGTTTGGATTTCGGAACGCCGGTGGTCTTTCGGCATCCGGGACTGTTATCAATTTTGTAGTACAGTATTCCCTCCAACTGCGCGGTAGATACGTTCCACAAAAAGAGTGCGCAAACCGAAACCGCGCACTGTGAGCCCTACTTTGTATGAAATTTTGGGGTTAGGAACATGTTTTTTTAAACGAAAATTATAAAAAAACCGCGCAGCTGCGAAATTTTTACCGCACAGTTCGAAGTTTTGGTATTAAATACTGAACCGCGCAGTTGCGAAACCGCGCAGTTGGAGGAATTAATGTAATTTCAAAAACTGCTAAAAGCTGAATCTAAAACAACCAAAACCAGAAAATTTGCTGTTAATTTAAAAAAAATTATTACCTCCTATGACTATAAATGCCATTTGACCTGGGGCAAAAGTAATTTCAAAGGACCACCTCGAAGTTTTGAGACCTCAATGACTTCATGAAAAAGTCCACGTAATAACGCACATGGTTTTTTTTAATAGCATTAAATAAAATACTTACCTCAGTGGGATAATTGTAGACTTATTAGACAAAATCTAATTTGTGGTTCTTTTGTTATTCGCCGTATGGCCAACACTGCAACAAAACAGATTGCAGCAATGTGGACCACCCAAATAGACGAAGGTAATCAGATTTCTTAGACTGCAACATAATTCAGATGTATGCTCGTCTGCTCATGAATCTAGCATATATTCGAGAAAATTGAAAATCATTAATTATAGAGCGTTACTTATCTTGTTTGGTGGTCAAATAGATTTTAGGTGAACGGAGAAATTGTAGACAATAGTAAAATTGGAATTAAATCAAAATTTCTGTGGATTTTTCGAAAAGCATTTTGAAAAATTGTTTCAGTTCCTTTGCCAAACTTCTTGGCTTCCTGAAATAAAATTTGATTTCAATTAAATCGCAATTTATAAAGCAATTGCAATCACCCTTTGTTCCGGTTATCAGAACAAAAACCCGTGACTTTCTAAAACACCGACAACAATGTCAAGTATCGCTGTACATTTTTAAAACAAATTCATAGTTAATAGCACCATTCTTCACATATAAAAATAAATTTAAACCAACCTTTTCACGTTTCCAACGTATTGTGTAAGCGAAGGAGAGATGAATTGCACCTTTATGCTTATGCTTAAAATCTCACTCATGTGCCAACATATGCATTTACCTGTGAAACTGTGACTGTGAAAGAAAAGCCAAGCATTCGAACAAGAGTCACCTGAGTTGTTAATCGAGCCATTCATTTTCTTACAATTTACTCCCTGAAGAAATGTAGTTCTTTGGACCGATTTTACCACATCATGGCATATTCATGTTAGATGGCAGCCTCAGGCTGGTTGGCAATGTTTGAATAGAATCGGGACAGAATCATTTGAGTTTAATTTATGCATCCACAGGTAGATAAAGGGCTAGCATAAAAAAGAAAACTGTGCACCACCTTTCCTGATGCCTTGATAATTGATGTATTCATGATGATTTTACAGCAGAGAGTTTGATTCTGTCGAACTATGAAATGTCGAATATGGTCTCGAGAGATTTGTTAAATATCGTTAGGTAGGATCTAACAACTCAATTGGAGGCCATGAAAATCAATAAATCAGTCAATCGGATGGGGTATCAAACGGAATGTGAATATAAATATTTTTTTAAATCTTCTGTGTCACACGGTGGGTGATTTATTCAAGAAATTAGTGATGAAATTTCTCGAAAAGAAAGCCATTTCAAGAAAATATTTCAAAAAATGCGCCTGCACAGCAATTTGAAAACAAGATCCACTCTGAAAAACTTCTTGAAAATATTAGAAATTGAAATTGAAACTGAGTTATCAGAGTGAAAAGACCGTTAAATTTGTAGTGCGGTTACATTTAATAAAAGTTAGAATTAATTAAGCAGCATCACTTCTAATACATAAAAGCTCTAAGAATCGCAATTTCTTTCACTACAATCCTGCATTGATTATTACATCAACATTTTTCTATATTTTCTTTTCGATATTTTTTGATTCCAAGACGATAGAAAATCTACTAAAGTTAGTTCCTTTACAACTGTTTGCTCTTCCATTTCAACTCCTCAGAAAATTACATTTCATAACTAAATAGTCAACATTCGAAGTGGAACAAAACTTTAATTTCCACTCATTGCAATCTTAAGAAGAAACCTTAACAAAAACCTAAATAAGAAGAAATCCAGTCAAGCACTTGAACAACTTAAAAATCTGTGCAATGAAAAAGATGTGCGAAAAAAAAGTCCTACCCTCCATACTTTTAAACACAAACTCCCCACAGTTCTGTTCCAAATTGTTGAAAAAAATTTTTTTTTTATTGCAGCCGCTGTTGGAACATCAGAATATTTAACAAAAATGCATCCGAAAGCCAAAATCTTAATTACAAAAATTTTTTTTTGTTTCATTTTGGGAAAACTTCCAAGGATTTTCACATAAATCTCACCCCATTTTGGATGCAATCCAAAATTTTGTTTTGCGTTTAGCACGGCCCTGACCACATTTTCAGAAAATCCGATACGATAGCAGTGCAGCCGTTGTTCTCAAAATTAAGTGGATAGTCAATTATATCAAGTGCTTCTTTCTCGTTTAATTACAAATTTTAGCCAAGCGAAATGAGCATTTTGTAATTGAAGTCAGTTTAAATGTTTATTGAGTTTAACTTAACTCTGGCGCTAAGGAACTTGAATTAGGTACATAAAATCTAGATAAACGCAGCCTGTGTGTAATTTCTGGGGTAATTTAAAGTTTTTCATTGCAATTGCCGTAGTGGAATTTGTTTTTATAGGGAAACAAAAACCATTGAAAGTGGCATAAGAATACCTTCGGAAAAATTGTGGTGTTTTTAGAGGCTTTTTCTTGCAACGAAAAATATTTCCGAAACCTTTTCTATCCCGGAAATATTTTTTCGTTAAACTAGTAAAAAATCCTTTTAGACGATTGAAATACCATTAGAAGGTCGAAAAATACTTTTCAGTTGGAAACTTTCATAATAAAAACCAAAATACTTGTTGCGAATAAAAAACGATTTAAAATTTCGCGCCCATGAAAGATTTCAAACAAAAAATCCAATCGCCACACTTTTCCGCAGCATATTCAGCAAAAACATCCCAACCGCCTCCGCATAGAGGCGGTTTTCCCTACCCACCCTTGGAATGGCTAACAGAGAGTGCGTCCAGTGTGTCTGAGAAGGACAATACTTCAATCTGTCGATCATTCAGCGAGGCCATTGTCGGAAAAAAATTATTTTAACTATTAGTGCGGTTTATCGACAAAACTTTTAGCTTGAAATATTTCAAGTAAACGCTAAAAATATCGGCAATTATTTTTATCTAATCGGAAAGTATCTAAATGCCGAATCGACAATGAAATTCTCATTACAAATTCCGGTAGATTTTTCTATGAAAGTTCGCGGCGTCGCCGGAAGAAGCGATCGCTTCTTTTTGATTCTTTTTTTACCGGGAAGGTTGTTTAGTTTTTTTTTCGCGTGGGTGTGAGTGAATTACAAGACTTGTGTGTGTTCTTAGGCGGAAGAAGTTATTTCCCTGTGGTAAGTGAAGCCATCATCGTTTCTTTATTTTTGATTACTAATAATATGAATTATCGACTTGTTGGATGGAAAGTGATTTTCCTTTGCCGAAAAGGGAAATCTCCTACTACTTGACAAAATACTCCGATTTTTATCGATTGATTTGCAATATTTCCGAGACCTTTTCCACCCGGAAAAAATATTTTTTCGAATTATTAGAGGCTTGTTCTTAATGGGAAAAATATTTCTGAGACCTTTTCCACCCGGGAAATATATTTTTTCGAATTATTAGAGGCTTGTTCTTAATAGGAAAAATATTTCTGAGACCTTTTCCACCCGGAAAATATTTTTTTCAAACTTTTAGAGGTTTGTTCTTAATAAGAAAAATATTTCTGAGACCTTTTCTAACCGGGAAATATTTTTCTCGAACTTTTAGAGGCTTGTTCTTAATAGGAAAAATATTTCTGAGCCCTTTTCCACCCGGGAAATATATTTTTCCGAATTATTAGAGGCTTGTTCTTAATAGGAAAAATATTTCTGAGACCTTTTCTAAGGGGGAAATATTTTTATCGAATTTTTAGAGGCTTGTTTTTAGTAGGAAAAATATTTCCGAGACCTTTTCTAAGCGGGAAATATTTTTTTCAAACTTTTAGAGGCTTGTTCTTAGCAGAAAAAATATTTCTGAGACCTTTTCCACCCGGGAAATATATTTTTTAAACTAGATGACACACTGGGATCAGCTACTAAACAATCTGATTCCGATATCGCTGTTGCGTCACACGCAGAGAAAATCTAACTCTTTTATAGTGGGGAATCGTGACTGCTAATAAAATAGTTAGTTTCAATTACAAAATACTTCATTTCATTTACAAAAACAGTCAATTTAACCACAATATAGTAAATTTTACCACTAGACATTAGAAAAGTTTTATCAGAAAACGTTAGAAAAGTTTTTAAGCCGATTTTTATACTTTGTAAACAAATTTTTATTTCATTAAAAAAAATGAAAAGTGCCAAAGTCAGTAATATTGAAAAGAATGGGAAAAATTATAAATAACGCACAACTATTGGGTAACTTCGGTTAAAGCCGAAATCACCTCAAACCCTTTTTAATGCAATTTCCATTTTAAAATAAAATAATTCACTAATCTTAAACAGAATCAAAAGTGCTAAAAACAGATCTTTCGAAACAGATAACCGGTGATTACAAATTAAAATTAATGTTGACATAGTTTTTCATGGTTTTGACATTTGACTGTAATTAAAGAATTTTTGGCAACAGGTTTTATTAAGAAATCTTAATATGAATAAATCTTCAACCCTTTTTCTTAGTCAAGTGAAATAATTTATTCAATCAGACAAAGTTAAAGGTTGATCATATCAACTTCGGACTACCACATTCCAGCTGAAAATTTATTTTCCACTGCATAGACGGAGGGATGCTAGCCCACAGATATTCGGAAAATGAGTGCCGAGGTGCATAAATTTCCTTCAGTTAAATCTAATAAAGTCATGTCAAATGTTCCCATGACCATACGTGCGTAGATAATCAAATAAAATTTGCATTTTAATGACACCAAACGAGATGACAGAGCGTCATAGGGACGCCATTCACACATTCAGCACTTTGCAAAGAACCCAAGGATCAAGGACTGCCATGCCGTAGCATGGAATACTCCCGAAGAGTGGAAGATGACGCCCGACTGTATTTAAAGGCTTAAGGTTTCATTACAACTTACAGGACTATGAAAATGATTCACTATAAAATACGTAAACTCCTCACACATACAAGCAACCACACCTTTCGCATCGCATCCGTGATAGACGTCATTCGTTTGACTGCACATAATTTTAAATTTGATCCGAAATTCGAGGTGGGTTTCGCAGCGTATCATTTGAAACTCGCATAGGGTGACCACATGTGCTGGAATGGCTGAAACAGTCCAAGATTTAGACACGTGTCCCGGAATTATCCAGTGTAGTGCTGTAATTTTTTAAATACTAAAAAAATAACCTCTAAACCCAAAAATGTTCGCCTGCGGCGTAGTTTTCTCAGAAAATTTCCACCCTATCCTCTCCACGGCTTTCAACCAGTAATCCCCTCTTCCTTCTTTCACTATCAATCAGTCAGTAATCTGTCACGGATTCACACGAAAAAAAATATGGTCACCCCAGACGAGGATGACATTCAGGATGTGCTGCTAATCGAACTAATTGAAATCAATTAAGTCTAGCATGTTTGAATCAGATGTCGGATGGGATTGTCTCATGGTAATAAACAAGATTAAATGTGTGACCAAATTCAGTTAGTAAATACATTCGTTGTGGTTTCTTTGATAAAAACGAGGACAAGTTCTGATAAAGTGTAGAAAATTTTGTTCAATTTTGATTTTAAAAAATCGGAAATTAAATATTTTTTAAAGGTCAATCTTTGCTTCGACCTTGTCCCCGTCTTTAGCGACCCACGTTTTTACTCGGCCTCCAGGGCATAAGACGGACAGACAACTAGACACACATACAGACGGACAGACAGACAAACAGACAGACGGACAGACAAACAGACAGACGGACAGACAGACAAACAGACAGACAGACGGACAGACAGACAGACGGACGGACGGACATGCGGAAATCAAAATCTTTTGCCATCCCTAACACCCTGGTGTAGTTAATTTTTGTGTCCGATGATTAATTCGATGCGTTACAAACAGTATACTAAATCTAATATACTTTTATATGATATATCATATAGAGTATATAAAAAAGTGGAACAAAGGTACTAAGGCGCACAAACAGACATTCATTTTCAAAAAGTTTTATTTTCCTGAGACACGTCCCACCTCCCCCTCACTCTTGGCCCGTCTCCTACTCCTTCTGCTGAGGCCCCGCCTAATTCTGTACAGATTTGACTTGGAAGTAAAAAGGGGAGCCTAATTCGGTGTCGTTTTTGTGGAAATTCCATTTTTCGTGGGACACCCCCCCCCCCCCACACCTACAAACCAGTAGTGATATCGGAAAACGGACAATGGAATCTTAATCAGAGGCCTGAAAAACCCCCCTGTGCCATATTTCAGCTAAATCGAAGACGTGTCACAAAATTGAAAAAATCGGAAGGGGTACCCCTTGATTTTTTTAAGGACGAAAAATCAAAGTCCTTGGATCGGGCTGAAATTCAGAATTTAGAGGTTATCGGGGACGGAGAGTCGATATCCGGTGTCCTTTTTGAGGGGGGCGGGAGGGTTTGGGCGGTACAAGGACGAGGTCCTTGAAAAATCCTTTTTTCCCCAAGAAGGACACCGGATATCGATTCCTCGTCCCCGAAAACCCTAAAATTTCGAATTTCATGAAAATCATTTGAGCCGTTTCCGAGATAAAAGGATTCAATTTTTAAGGATTTAACATTTAGAAAACCGTTTGTCTCTCGCGTAATTTTTGGCCTATCGACTAGCGGAAAATTGTTTTTGATAGATAAAAGGATCCTAAAGGATGTGTGATTTTTGCTTTTCTTCAAAAGGCAGAACTTTTTTCTAAAAAGAATTTTTTCTCGAAACTTGAAATTTTCTTGAGATTTTTTTAAAAAATTTCGACAATTTACAAAATAAAAAAAAAATCCACAAAATGTTCTGAAATGGTCACAGAATACAAAATTTCAATTAATTTTGCCATTTCTACCATAAATACCTAAAACACACTTATTTAATTCTTTTTTTTACAGTGATTGTGAAATGGAATCGGTAACAAAAATGCGCCGAAAGTAAATCATTTCTTCAACCCCCCCACCACCCGTCTTTCACTTCGTTCTTACCTGATTCCAAAAAAAAACATCTTAACGATGCTCTTCCAATTCACGAATACAAAAAAAAAATCAAAGGAATAAATTTCAATGAAATCCGAGATCATTGATCTCATTTGAATAAAGAGCTAAAAATACACAACAGGCCCTATTGTAACCGAAATGCGTTCCGCACTACAGTAAAGATACAAAGATATGTGAAACAAGAGACGTATGATGTCTCTAAACTATTTTTCGGATCCTTTAAGAACTTCTTCAAGATTTCTAATGATCCGTAAACGCAGAAGGTCAACATTAGGCAGCAATGGTTCTATTTTTGGACCCTTTGATAGCTCGGAATAACACAGATGAGCATTGTGGACTATTTTTACAATAAATCCAGTAACTTTGTTGTGGATTTCTGTTATTAGTGCACTTAAAGTACTTAACCGTGCCATGAATGATTGGAAATGACAAGAAATTATTCGAGTTATTTAAGTTCCTGAGAGGGTTTTAACGATTACTACTCCCATGGGTGCAATTAAGAGGGATTTTGAATTTGTTTATAGAAATCTTAGAAATTTAGAACAACAAAAGTGGGATTTAATTGAATGTGGCACACTGGGAAATTGGGGAATAAGGAAAGCTCATTTATTTTTTTTGGGAAAAATTATATGAAATATTATTTTAGATACCTTTAGATTTTTTAAGTTAGATGCTAGACCAGATTTTAGTGGGAGAAATAAAATTTGCTGTTCGTCCCAGTAAATATTGGATTGTAGCTCCAGTAAAATTTCCATATCGGAAAATTGGAACGAACTGTAACGAACTAGAATACCAGTTATTTTTACTTTGAATCCGATTAAAATTAACTGGGATTACAGTAAAGTCTTACAAAGCCCTTCAACAGCATTTGACTGGTTTTGGCAACCGTTTTTTTTATTTTAATAAGATTTTATTTGTTAATACGTATTCTTATTGATACAGA